>LOJH01050426.1:0-12682 GCA_001685095.1 Ellobius talpinus
AGATGATCCTTGTCTTGTAGATACATAGAATATCATTATTATAAAAGAGATTGTACAAAGCCCATATGTCGCATAGCCAGCTAATCAAGAAACCCGTCTATGCCTCAGCAGTGGCTAATACCGAGCCATCTGCCATTGACCTCCAGGAAGCCTAGTCCCATAGGACACGTAGCTCCCGTCTGGCATAATGACTTATGTCACGTCACACAGACGACACTGGAGTTGGTGTGGCACAGTGCTGCCGCACATTCATCCTGAGACTCCCTCCCATCTACACAGGTGAGCACTTTGTTCCTGTGCTCAACCCCTCCCCCCTCATCTGTACACGTTCCTGTCGTATGCAGAGTTCTAGCAACCCGCATGATCTCCATTTCCAGCTCATTCATCTCTTAAAGTCCAGCGCTGGAACGCCAGACGGGATGCCTGCAGCTCTCCCTCTCCTTATAGGTTACAAGACGTGACAGGAAGGGTGTCATAGCTAAATCAGAGTTACTCTAAGGGGGAGTGTCCCGAGTGGGCGGGCCAAGCTCAGGGAATGAGGTTTAAGGAGGGGACCACACAGCCAGGACATGAGGGCAACCTGTAGGTGCTGAGAAGAGCTCTGGAGTCCTTGGGTTTTTTGTTTGTTTTGTTTTTTTGTTTTTTGAGACAGAGTTTCTCTGTGTAACAACCCTAGCTGTCCTGGAACTCACTGTGTAGACCAGGCTGGCCTTGAACTCACAGAGATCTGCCTGCTCTGCCTCCCAAGTGCTGGGATTAAAGGCCTGTGCCACAACTGCCTGGCATCCTTGGCCTGAGAAGGGCACTGAGTCATGACAGTGACCTGAGTGACCAGGGAAGAGGATCTAAGCTTCACTTGAGAACCACTTTGGACCAAGGGCCAAAGAGATTCTGGGAGTGGAATGGGGTGACATTAGCACTGTGCTTGGCCTGTCAGGAGCAAAGCATGCACTAGTGGGAAGCAATCAATGTCTTAGTCTGGTGCAGGAGATTGGAGGGAGCTGTCTCTCCAGGTCACCATTCTACATGAAGCATCAACAGGAAAGGCTACGAGACCGGGCATGTCTTGCTTCTGTACATGTGCAATGTCAGGGCTGAGCTGTGCACCCCAATCCCAATCCCAAATCTGCATACCCTGTTCTCTTCCTTCTCCACCCTGCTATTCACTGGCATCAGCAGATGAGGGACCCAGGGACACCCTTCCCACACACTGGTCCCCTTCTTCACTGATAGGAGCTGACTATTCAGCTACAATGATGGAAGCAAAGGAATTTCTGAGAACCATGTCTACTGTCTGATGAGGGAACCATGTCTACTGTCTGGTGAGATAGTCATACTGCTGAGATCTGGTTGAGCTAGGAGTTGCAAGAAGCGATTCAGAGCCGGGACCATGGGCATGTGCCAACCCTGGAGCTATTTCTGAGAGCACTGGCAAATGGAACATGGGTCTAACACTCTGCTCCAGACGCCATTCTGTTCAGTGTCTGGCTCCCAGGTACCTGCTGTTGGGTGTGCCATTTCCACTAGAAAAGGCTGGGCTGCTCAAAACCCCTAATCAGTGCCAATTTCATTATTCATGTGGCAGAACTCAAGCCGCCTGTAATCACTTGGATAAAAAAAATTCTTTGGCTTGCTTGTAATCCTAGCACTTAGAGGCAGAGACAACAGGTTCAGGAATTCAAGGTCATTTTCAGACCTAGTGAATTTGAGGCCAGCGGACTGCATAAGACCCTGTCTCAAAATCTAAAAATACAAGCACACACAACTCTTTGTATTCCAGGGTAGGTGAGGATGTAGGGAGTATAATTTGGCCTACTCTTGGCATTGTGTGTCAAAAACCTAAAATTATGGATGTGTTATGAATCAAGAATTCCAGCTCTCTACTGTGACCCACATTAGCAGGGGGGTTGCTATGCCTCAAAGAGATAACCCTCCTGTTTCTTAACAGTGAGTTACCGTGCTTGGCAGGATTTTACTCTTGGTGCACATGTCTTGACCCAAGAGTTCCAAACTTAGATGTGTTTTTTTTCTTTTTTCTATGAGGACAGCCTTTAAAAATTATTAGTAGTAATCAAATTTATTCTTTGACAATTTCACACATAAGCACATTGACCGCGTTCACTCACCCATCTCCAAACACCCATCTACCTGTACGGCTTCCCGCAAATCCTCCACACTCTGTCTACTCGTTTGAGTTTGCGATCCACTAAGTTTCAGCAGAGCCAGCTGTGCGAGCGTGAGTTTGGAGTTGTTTGTTAGAGCTGGCAGACTAAACAGGGGGTACGCAGCTGAAAACAATGGCGCCTCCTTGCCCGGAGTCTATCAGTAGCCAAAAGTTCAGCAGGAAGAAATCAAGAGTCCCTTGACGTCCTCCTTTTCTAGGACTGATTGCACACCGGGCCTGTGCATGTAACTGCACTTGTTCACGGTTGCAACGAATCTAAAGCGGTGGTTCTCAACCCCGGGGGGCTGCTACCGGGTCAAATATCGGATATCCTGCATATCTGATATCTGCATTACGATTCATAACACTAGCAAAGTTACAGTTAGGAAGTGGCAGCAAAATAGTTTTGTGGTTGGGGGGAAGGTCACCACAACATGAGGAACTGTATTAAGGGGGTTGAGAAGCTCTGAGCTAAAGGCTCCCTAGTTTCGGACTCTCACACGCCTCCCACTCCCTCTTCCGCCATGTTCCTTGAGCCATACAGGAGGTGGTGTCGGTTAGGCTGAGCGTCTAAACAAGACATTTATACCATATTTAAGATATTTTAAGCAAATCTCTCCTTAGAAAGCTGCTTATTGGACAATGTATCAGAGAAAGCAGTGTAAACAGTCTACTGTTGGTTGCTGATAGGGGCTGAGGAAACCTTGAAGCACCTGGACAGTAAAGAGTTCGGTGGTCACTAAAAGTGAGTGAAAGCTAAGAATTGAGACAGGAGGCCAGCAAGATGGCTCTGTGGGTCAAGGCTTTCCCCATGAGAACCTGAATACCGGAGCTCCATCCCTGCAGCTCCCACAAAGGTGGAAGACGAAGTCCACAAACTTGTCCTCTGATCCCCACATGCATGCTGTAACACATGGGTCACCTTCCCATCATACACACACACACACACACACACACACACACACAATAATAAAGAAAAAGAAAGAAAGGCCTTTATAAATATATGCTCTTTGGTTTCAAGACACTAAGAACGAGAGTCATTCTGGGATGCCACCATGTAAGTCAGTGACTTGGACAATGTAATGAACTTCTTTAAGCCTTAGTTTCTACATCTGTCAAATGGGGCTGCTAATCACATGACCTCCCAGGGTTCGTTACAGTGAGCAGATAATTCGGGTGAGGTACTTAGTCTAACTCAGTGCAGTGTGGACACTTGCCGGGCATTTCTGCAATCTGCTGGTCTCACACTGGCTTTGGAGAACAGGGAACGGATGGAGGAGAAAGGAAAAGCTGTCTCGGGTGATGGGGCTTAATGCAGGGTTTCTTTTTCCTTTTCAGCAGAATGCTGTAAAACACATGACCAATTTTCTTTTCTTTCTCTTTCTTTTCTTTTCTTTCTATTTTTATTTTTTCAAGAAGGAAAAGGTGTCACCAAGAAGACAGTGGCCTTAATTGGTTGAGGCCTCTTGGGAACTCCAAGACCCTCTTGCTCTGCTTTGTCTTCCTAAAGTCATCTGAAGTTGGACCTGTGAAGAGAGCCAATCGTCCTGCCGCATGCCTTTCCTTCCAGGCCTGCTTCTTCCCTGAGAAAACTCACCAGTGGGGATGGGCACGTCCATGCGTGCGTGTGTGCGTTCATCCGTGTGTGTGTGTGTGTGTGTCCATCCGTGTGTGTGTGTGTGTGTGTGTGTGTGTGTGTGTGTAGTGAACACTTAAGTCTGGAAAAAGCCTGGAGAGTGAAACCAATACCCTCCTCCACACTTCAGGAGATACCTGTGGTGTGAAACCCAGCCCCACCCCAGGAGATGCCTGAGGAGAGACCACTCAGTGGAGCCCAGGGGACGGAACTCCTCTCATTGATTAGTAGACCTTTATCAGCCCAGCACCAGGGAGAGTTCTTTCGTGTCTACCTCTTCCCCTTCCGTCTTTGTCTTTGTGTCTGCTCTGTCACAGACTGTTCATTAGCACTTGTGACAAATGTCTCAAGGCAAACAGAAGGAGTGAGTGAGGACCAAAATGTTTCAATCTTCTGGGAGGGACAGCAGAGATGGGTGGGTACATCTTTTCCAGAACTGAATGGCAGGGAGGGTGGGGCTGGGGTTCCAGCTCCTGCCAGGAAGGTGCTCAGGACATGGAGCAGCAGGGAGGTTTCCGTTTCCCGGTCTACAGCATTGAGGATGGCTCATAAGCCTTAGGGCAGTTAGTTAGTGCCCTGCACTTAGGGGGCAGTGAGCAACCGTGCAAAGGGAGAACGTAGAAGCATTTCCTTTCCAGGAGAGCGCTCAGAGGCTGTGGGGTGTGACACTGGAGCCTGGTGTTAGCTCATCAGATCCAACAGAGCCCCAGAGTCCACACTTTATACAGTTTTGCTGAAAAGAAGCCTATAGATTTCTTTTTATTTTTTGAAACAGGATCTCTCTTTGTAGTTCTGGTTGTACCATAACTTGTTATGTTACACCAGACTGGCCTCGAACTCACAGTGATCCACCTGCCTCTGCCTTCTGGAGTGCTGGGGCTTGCACCACCACTCCTGACCTCAAATTTAATTTTTTAAAGAAGATTTATTTTATTGCATATGCAAGTATCGTATGTGTACATACAGTACGAGTGTCTGCCTGCATGTGTAATTGTGTACCATGTATATGCCTGGTGCTCTTGGAGTCAGAAGAGGTTGCTGGATCCCCTGGGACTAGAGTTGTGATGGTTGTGAGCCATGATGTGGGTGCTGAGAACCAAACCTAAGTCCTCTGCCAGAGCAACAAGTTCTCTTAACCAGAGTCAAATATCCAGCCCTAGATATTTTAAAATTGATTTATTTTTATTTTATGTGCATTGATGTTTGCCTGCACGTATGGCTGTGTGAGGATGCTGGATCACCTAGAACTGGAGTTAAAGACATTTGTGAGCTGCCTGGTGAATGCTGGGAACTGAACCTGGGTCCTCTAGAAGAGCAGCCAGTACTCTTAAGCACTGAGGCATTTCTCCAGCCCTGATATTTTTTTTCTTAATTGTAGCATGAATAATAAAAACCCAGAGACAGATACTGGGGTTCAAGCTGAAGATTAGAAAAGCAAAGCAGCCAACCACTAGAGAGACCTCTACCAAAGCTCAGTCAAACAAAAGGGTGATCCTACAATGGTCTCCTCAGATTCCACACGCCACTGAGTTCCTGTTTCTTCTCCTTTATATTCCTTTCTCCGCCCAGCCATATTGCTCTTGTCTCCACCTCACTAGTGCTGGGATTAAAGGAATGTGATCCCAAGTGCTGGAATCACTTTTGTGTGAACTCTGTTTCTCTTTCAGACGGATTCAATCTTGTGTAGTCCAGGATAGCCTTGAACTCACGGAGCTCTGTCTTGTTCTGTCTTCCGAGTCCTGGGATTAAACATGTGTGCCACCACTCCCTTGCAGAGTGTTTCTTCGTCAGATCTATCTTAAGTAGTTCTGTGTGCTGTTACTGATGCTGTTGCTCGAATCTTAACTTCCAATGGCTCATTGCTGGCATATAAATACAAAACAAGACAGTATTTGCTTTATCATTATAATTATTATTTGTACACTGATCTTGGATGCTGCAGTACAGAGGATTATGACATCTGCAAATAAGGATAGTTTTCCTTCCTGACAATTACTATGATTTTTATCCATTGCTCTTTGTTTCTCAAACCTCCAAAACAATCCTGAATAGACGCAGGGAGAAATAACCTCTCTCTGCTTTGTTCTTTGTCTCAGGTGAAAGTATCAACTTTTTCTTTGAGGCACTACTTTTAAAGTCAAGAATAAATGTTGGCTTTTTAAATCAAATGCTCTTTCTACTTATATTAAGATGTTCAACTGGGTGATGGTGACAAACCCCTTTAATCTGAGCAGTCAAGAGGAAGAGGAAGGAGGATCTCTGAGTTCAAGACCAGCCTGGTCTACAGAGTGAGTTTCAGGACAGCCAGGACTACCAGAGAAACCCTCTCTCAAAAAATAAAAAATTGGGGCATTGGAGGTATGGCTGGAACAATGACTCACCAGTCAAGGGCACGGGCTGCCTGGTAGGATTTCTTTCATAGGTCTGTAGTATGTGTCAATGTCATTTTAATTTTCTCATTTTGGAGCGTATTTTAGGTATTCTTTTCATCTCTGATCATTTTTGACTGGTTGTCAAACATTCTGAACTACCTCTTCTTTGGTGTGAGATAACCCTGTGTTCCTGTGCTATCACTGTGGGCCTCAACTGTCTTGGTCTTTTTAGTCTCTTAGCTGTGTTTCTTCAAATCTAGGCATTTGCTGGGTTCTGCCTGCATCCCCCCTTTCTGTGCTGTGCCTGGAAATGTGGAACCGCCATTCCTCTTCCATTCCTTGAGAGTCTCTCCACCCATGAGGAAATCTATGAGCAGTAGCCCCCCATCCCTCTCCCCCAGGTCCCTGGAGAGCAGATGCTGCCCTTCTGTCTCTGAGTTCATCTCATCTGATAAATCTGTTGGCTATACATGGGGATTTTGTGCTTGGTTTCTTCCATTTAGCAGAATGCCTTTGGGACTCATCTACCATATAGAGTGTCTTTCATTTCTTTTCATTGCCTCTCCACGATATGCATTCATCGGATGTTGGGCGGCTTTCATCCTTTGACTATCATGAGTGGTTTGTGACCAGCAGTCTTATATACATACATGTTTCAGCGCCCATTCTCAGTTCTTTTGGTTATGTTCCTGCCAGTGGAGATTCCTGGGCTATGTGGTAACTGTAGCTTTTTTAGTAACCACCAAGCTGTTTTACAAAGCCATGGAGCTATCTTCTATCTCCATCCTCCTTTTATTTTTGTTTTTTTTGTTCTTTTGAGACAGGGTCTCTCTATATAGTTCTAGCTATCCTAGAACTCACTACATAGACCAGGGTGGCCTCCAACTTGTAGAGATAGGCCTGCCTCTGCCTCTTAAGTGCTGGGATTGAAGGCGTGTGTCACTATGCCTGGCTCCATCCACTTTTAAACAATGTTTTCTAGGAACAGATCTCAAGATGCTCAGGCTGATCTCTATGTCTGGGCCCAGGTGATCCTCTTGCCTCAGCTTCTCCATTGAGATTATAGGTATGCCAGGCTGATCTCTATGTCTGGGCCCAGGTGATCCCCCTGCCTTGACTTCTCCATTGAGATTATAGGTATGCTCAGGCTGATCTCTATGTCTGGGCCCAGGTGGTCCCCTGCCTCGGCTTCTCCATTGAGATTATAGGTATGCTCAGGCTGATCTCTATGTCTGTACCCAAGTGATCCCCTGCCTCGGCTTCTCCATTGAGATTATAGTATGTGTCGTCACATTCCACCCCTTTGTGTTTCTGGTTCTGGGGATCAAACCCAAGGTCTTATGTGTGATAGGCAAGTAGTCCATTGATGAACTCTGGCTTCCTCTGTTCTAATTTCTTTTTCTTAAGATTTATGTTTTAAATTGTTATTATTAATGTGTGTGTATTATGTGCTCATGTGCAGGTTTGCATGTTGCACAGAGTGCTTCTGAAAGCCAGAGGTCACCTTTGTGGAGTAAGGTCCATCTTTCCATCTTTGTGTAGACTTCACTGATCAAATTCAAATAATTAGGTTTTCAAACACCTTTACTCACTGAGTTATATTCCTGGCCCTCTATTTTTTGAAGGTTTTATTGTTCTTATTTCATGTGTATGTGTGTTTTCCATGAATATATGTATCTGTACCACATGTGTGCAATGCCCAAAGAGGTCAGAAGGGGGCATTGGATCCCATGGAACTGCGGTTGTTAGCTGCCAGGTGAAGCTGGAAACTGAACCCAGGTCCTCTGTAAGAAGAAATGTTTTTAACCACTGAGCCATCTCTCCAGCCCCCTTACTTTTCTTCCTTTTTGAGGTATAATGCACATCTTTAATGAATATTTTTAGAATATAGTTCAATTTTGTCAAATGTTCACTTTTGCATAATTGATGTCACAATCTTAAAATAAAATTTTCAATAAAATAATAAAATAAAGTAAGATTTTAAAAAGTTTTCTCCTCTATTTGGAATCTATTCCTCCTTTCGTATCAGCCATTGATAAGCTTCCTGTTAATGCAGATTAATTCTGCTTATTCTAGAGCTTCATATAAATGGAATCTAGTACCAGGTGCTGCTTTGGAACTGATGAACTTGCTCAGCATAAATGCTGAGGAAAATGCCTATAATTTGTTTATCCATCCATTGTCTCATTCAGTATCTTAGCTTGCTTTTTGTTGCTTGTAATGCTGGGTAAATTATAGAGAAAACAGGTGTTCTGAGTTCATGGCTCTCTCCCAGGGTTAAGGGGACACATCTAGCAATGGTCTCCCTGGCAGCATAGGGTGCCAATTGACATTAACCATCCATTACTATATTAGTTCCATGAGTGGATTAGCCAATCCACAGGTAGAGAGTCTCCATCAGTACGAGCTACTTTTCTATTATTATAATAAAACAGATGACCAAGGCCACTTACAGAAGGAAGGTATGATTTGGTGCTTTTAGTTCCAGGGAATAAGAGTCATCACCATCACATGGCCAGGAAGCATGACAGCAGGTGGGCATGGTGAGGGGAGCAGCAAGACGAGAACTGAGTGCTCACATCCTAAATCTCCAGCAGGAAACAGGAGGTTCATTCCAAATGGCACATGTCTGTAGCGTTTCAAAAGCCACTTCTAGGGACATCTTTCCACCAACCCTGTCAGAGCCTGCGTGGAGTCATCCTACCACCTTGTGCTTCACACGCCGCTCTTCCTAACGCGCCACACTGCGACTTCTTCACATCTGGAACAACTTCAGAGCAGTCTGGTTCCATTTATCCAGCCCCATCTATCGGAGCCCCTCTGTTCCAGAAAACATGCAAGATGAAGATATGCTGCTGTCCTTTGGCGAAGCCAGATACATAAGGAAACAATTGCACTGTGGGAGTATAAGAAGAGGGAACCCCTCAAAGGCACCAAAGTGCCCCACGGGAGGACTTATCAAGTCTGATAAAGAGGTCTGGGATCCAGAAGAGTTCCCAAGGTGCTAGAAATGGTGACCAGGTCCAAAAAGAGAAAACCGGTGTGTGCTTCTTCTCCAGAGCAGAGCAGGTAGGACACATGCAGTGACTGTTACAAAGAGGTCATTAGCTGGGCTTATGGGATTGGTGCTGAATGCTTGCTCCCTTCAAGCTGGAGAGCCAAGGGAATGATAACTATTTGGTTCAAAGGTTAGAAGCCTCAAGACACAGGGGACCAGAGGTGCAACCAGAAGACCTGAAAGCCCCCTGGAGAGCTGCTGGCGCAAGTGATTGTGGGAAAGCTGGAGAATCTGTATCTAATATCTGAGGGTTAGAGAAACAGCAAAACAAATGGCCTACTCACGGCAGGTCAAGCATGTCTATGTGGCCTCCAGGTTATTGGATGGCACTACCCACATTGATGGCAAGATCCTCCCCATCACTCTGTGGATCCAACTACCAGTCTTCCATAGAGACGTCTTTATAGACACACCCGGAAACGCGCTTTACCCGTGTTCCATGCACCCCTCCATCTATTAAAGCTGACAACCAAAGCTAATGATGGTACAGAGGCTTAAGCAGAAGGAAGCAGACAGCAGCAGCAGGCCAGGATGGATGGGACAGGTGACAGGTAGCATACAGTGAATAAATGCACAAGGCTGGTGCTCAGGGCAGCATCTCTGATTATGGAAAGCCAAGTGTGTCCTGCCAAATTTTAACTTTGACAGTGGGGTGGGAGGTAGCCATTGAACAGAGCTTTAATGCAATCATTAGGCGGGGAAGGCTGGACTTGGGGATGAGGCAGGAGAGCAGAGAGGCAAGTTGGAAGGAGAATGTGATTGTCTCTAGGGGAAAGAACTGTTCCGTGATGTGCGCAGAGAGAAGGGCTGCAGAGGCAACCACCGCCAAGGAATAGGACCAGGGGCTTTTGTGTTAACCGGATCTGAGAAATGAGAGCAAAGGAGGTGTCTTGGTGTCCCCAAGTGAAAGTAGCATTGTTAGAGAATGCACGCTGTGGCTAATGTCCAAGAAAGGGCAGACAAGAGTCGGAGACGAGCGATGTAGAGTGCGTGCAGGGTGTTGGGGTTTGGGAGGCTCAGCTGGGGAAGGGAAAAGACAGCTGCGAATGTGAGCCGGTGTTCAGGGCAGATGGGGGTGGAACTGGAACCCGTCGGCGGATGGTGGGGAGGTGTGCGACACTTGCGGTCACAAATGAGACTGACCAGGCTAAACATGTAGAGCCAGAATAGAGGCTTGGAAGTGGCCAGAGGGGAAGGCATCCAAGGAGACACCAGCTTGCCAAGATTCCATGCAATGCAGAAACATTGCTGCTTTTATCCAAGTGCTAAACGTTCTATTGCTCCGTCTGCTTCACCTGAAAGGACAGTTCATGTAGCTGAGCTAAACAGAGCTTTTGTTCCTCTTTAATATGCTGGTATCTGCTTCTCAAAACCCAAGGGTCATGTGACCTAATCCTTTTGACCATTCTCAAGGCTGAGGCCTTATGGGAATGTTTGGCCTGTGCTGCCTGCTGTCTCAGATCCTGCCTCCAGTTGCTACTCTTGTCTTTCTGTGGGCCTATGAAGAATATTACTGCTGACCGTGCACACAGTAGCATCCTTATACCCCCCTCTGTCTGCACTCCAGTCCACATTTCTTTGGTATAACCAATGTGTTAAAGCTCTAAATTTTACACTAAGATTCTGTATATAACCACTTAATTATGCCACGGAGGTGAGAACTGGTGAGGGCAGCAAAGGGGAGGGCGGCTTCTGTTGTAATTGTCCCGAGTCTGTCTCAACCGTTTGGGCTTTCAGTCCTAAACAATGGCTCACTCCTCACACTTACAGGTGAGTAATTTAGCCACCAGAAGAAAGGCCAGTATGTAACATTCATGTCACCATCTCTCTTGGCTGGGCCTGTGGTGGACATCACCAATTTGCCCAAAGACTTCCTGCTGAGCCTAAGCCAGTCTTTGTGTGTCTCAATGACACTTCCAGGGAGTTACTATTGAACCTGCTACAGGTGGCTGGGTTGGGAGTGAGCCCTAATGTGTCTCTAATCTTAAA
This sequence comes from Ellobius talpinus, assembly GCA_001685095.1. NCBI lineage: Eukaryota > Metazoa > Chordata > Mammalia > Rodentia > Cricetidae > Ellobius > Ellobius talpinus. Next base: position 11,220 of record LOJH01050426.1, read on the forward strand.
ACTGGCCTTTCTTTGCTGGCCTGTGATGGTAGGGCTGGGACTCTGGCCAGGGGAAGCAGCCAGGCTGGAGCAGAAGCAGGTGAAGGGTCTTCCCCTTTTCTGTCTGCTGGTAACTGTTGCGTGGACCACTGTTACCAGGCAACCCCTGTGTGCTCTGCTAGCAGAAGCATCTCTGGCAGCAAAACTTGAATCCAACTGTAGGTTTTCTACCATCTATAAAACCAACCTCCGTCTGGCCCAGTGCCACGGTGCAGCTATTCCTCTGTTCTTTGAGCTTTGTCTTTGGGGGCCTCCCTCCAAACACCCATGTCTTAATAATTCCTTTTGGGTCCCAGAGGTGTGGCTGACAGCTGGTACCTGTGGTTGCTGCTTTTCTGGTGTCCTTGGGCTCTCTTTCTGTCTGTTCCTTTCCTAGTTAGCAACTCTTTACCTTCAATTCTTTTAGCTAAAATGATTGGCGTGCTACCCATCCCCCACCTGCACCCTTATTGATGCAATACAAATAAGATCAAACTCGTTTTCCTCCTGTGACCAGGTAGCAACCATGAGGCTGATGGCAAAGGCTTTGGCTACACAAAGTCTGAGGCTTTAGTAATGTTTGAGAGCATGTGGCACAGTTCTACAGACACAAGGAGGCAGATGACACAGAAGGACCTGAATGACCTAGCCCCTTAGGTAATCTGCTCTGTGATGCTAGGCTAGGTGTCCTGCAGGCTGCCCTGTACTCCAGTTAAAACCCCAAATTTAGTGCAGCGGTGGAGGAATCCTGAGAAATTAGCCACCTCTGGGCCTCTTGAGCCACTGGGCCCCTTTAGTTCATACAGTGAGACATTCACTTAACATTCCCCATATAGGAAATATCTAAGTTTGAGATGGTGGTTGGGCCATCAGGTTTCATGGTTATATCCAAGAAAATAAAAGAAAGGTATTTTTCCCCCCAAAATGCAGACGCTTGGGTAAAAGAAAGTGGTTCTTTATTTTTTATGTTTAAAAATACTCTTGTCACTAAGGGTAAGCACACCACCTCCAATTCATAATATACATAAAAGTTGCCGAGAAAGACGTAATACAAAAGAGCATGTGCATATAGGTGCAACTAACCAAGAGGTTGTTGCCTGTTCCTCAGCCCATTTCCTGTAAAATGGCAGCTAAAATAGTACTTCCTTATTAAGATGTATCATGGCAGGGCTTCCTCTGACACACAGTAGCTAATGTGGATGGATATGGCTTGTTATTTCAAGTATAACACAGTGACTTCTTTTTTTCCCATTGGTTTTTAGGTTCTGAAACAATTTTCTTTTTCTTTCTTTCTTTCTTTTTTTAAAGATTTATTTATTTATTATGGACGGTGTTCTGCCTGCATGCGTACCTGCACCCCAGAAGAGGGCACAAGATCTCATTATAGATGATAGTGAGCCACCATGTGGTTGCTGGGAATTGAACTCAGGACCTCTGAAAGAACA
>LOJH01050429.1:843-12682 GCA_001685095.1 Ellobius talpinus
GTCTGTCTGTCTGTCTGTCTGTCTGTCTATCTATCTATCTATCTATCATATATCTATCATATATCTATCTTATTTTATCTATCTATCTATCTATCTATCGACCTACCTATCATCTATGTATCTATCATCTATCTACACCTGTAGCTATCTATCTATCTATTGATCTATCTGCCAATCACTCATATATAATTTATCTATCTTTACATATATTTTCATTAATTTTTGATTTCTTCATGGACATATAAAGATAAGCATTTTTTCACAATCATGTATTTTTTAAAATATCTTGTAGTATCTAATGTTGTGCTTTGGAATCCACAGAGCCCATTCAGGTTCAACTGCTCACCACATTCTCCTATGTATCTTGTGTTCAATGTATAATTTGTGGAACAAAATATCTATACTATCGCTTTCCTTTCACTGCTATCTGAGCTCTCCTTGACTGTTACTTGTCAATCAGGTCAATCAGATAACATAATATCAGGTTCCCTGATGTCCTCTTTAGGATATGGAATTTATTTCATCATCAACATATAGTAACACTAAGATAAAACCAGTTTTAAAATCTTCATGAATGTTAATTGAGAATATAGAATTATAATCTTATTGAGGTGAATATTATCTTAAAATAGTACTTTGAGTAAGTTAGAATTATCTTTCTAAAATGAAATTCCTTTTGTCTTGAGCATGGCTTAAAATGAAACTTCAAGCAAAAGGAGACAGAAAGAAAACAAATCAAAAGTCACTCTAACTATATTTATGTTCTATGGTATGCCTAGATATTGTGTAATTTTAAATTTATTCTCTGTAAGTTTTTTCATACATTTCAAATGTCACTTATTAGTTGCAGATACAGTGAGGAAATCATTCAGTTCTGTCAACCTATAAAGCTTGTTCTCTCTTTACCCAGTTTCACCTTTGTACATTGCATCTTAGTCATTAGGCATTCAAGAACCTTTCTTACAACTCTTAATCGTGTAACCATTGTTATTCGGAACTACATCTATATTGCTCTTCTCTTTCTTCTTCAGATATCTTTTATTCTCATCTATTATTAGTCAGATATCCACAGACCTTGAGAAACTTATGCAACATCTATATATTACAGTACTTGCTCAGGAAGCTGTTATCTTCTATCAATGAAGTTTTAGTAATAAAACAGAATAATGGCATTTAGTTGTTTGGAGTATTTACAGTGCAGTCCATAATTAACCACTAACTTTACTTTTCTGATTTGTATAATCTGACAACTAAATCTTTGATTTCATGAGGTTCTATAATGGCCTGCCTTATAGGGTAGTACTAGGTCAGTTCTGTCAGCATGTAGATTCTCCATGTTGTTATTTGAACAAATAAGGAGAAACTGAATGAATAAAATTATAATTTGGCCATTGAGTAGAGACAGAGTTTCTAAAAGAATATTTGCTTAGATTTGAGAAGGAAGGTCTCTCTCATTCTCTCATTCCTCTCTCTCTCTCTCTCTCTCTCACACACACACACATACACACACACACATTTTCACCCATGCATGAAATAGGGTATGGTAAGGATCATTACTTATATAGTGATTTATCTAGAGCTCTTTCCTGAGGAGAGCATTAAACATGCCTGAAATACAGTGAAGAACTGGAGAGTGACTTGTGGGTACTGAATAAAGTGATGCTTGGGTTCTCAACTGAGCTGAAGATTGAAAGGTCTCCAAATGCTGCTAAAGCCAAAATAGTGCCTCTGTGCTTCTATCATGTGCTCCCAGAGCAGAAAATATGAGAGAGAGAGAGACAAGGCTACCATGTTTCCTGCCAAGATGGTGATAGACTAACCCTCTGAAGCTGCAAGCAAGCCCCTGACCAAAGGTTTTCTTCTCTCAGTTTTCTTGGTAATGGTGTTTCTTCAAAGCACTAGAACAGTAACTGAGGTATTTAGGCACAGCCACATGAGGGCTTAATTCTGGTGATAAGCAGTGTACTGATATTCTAGATGTCAGCTTGATCTTAAATAAAAACCTGACTCTTACTACTTGCAAACTTGTGTGGTCCCAAAGATGCAAGCCTGCTCTACCTCGCCTGGAGGTCAGAGAGTTTGAGCTTATTTTTTGCTCTTTCAAAGTTGTTGACAACATATGTGGTTACAAACAAGAGATTCTGACCTTGGGTGTGGTCAATTAGTATTTTGGGTATAGATGTGGATCCATTCCACCTGTACCAAAGGTTGGAGAATTCAAGTCTATTCCTTATATCATGTTAATGAAGTCTGTTGCCTCCCCCATCCCTTCTGAAGTAAAGTATATAAGGATGTAGGAAATAAACTTGGACAGTTCAGTATTCACTGAATTTCCTTCCTGATGCTGTTTTGTGTTTCTGTCTCTTCTTTCTCTCATCTCTTTTCCTTTTGCTTAATAAATCTAATTCTCATGATTCTACCCTGGAATTCACAAATTTTGTTGCAGCTGGTCTTCGACATGAACTGGCAATAATTTACAATGTTGAATTAAATTGGTCTTGGATTATCTTTTAAAGCATTCTTTTGTTGTTACTGATGATATTTTTATATAATTTACAAGCCATAGCTATTCAACAAAATCTGGGTTATAATTTGCCTTAGCTAAAATGTATTTTACATCAAATCTGCCTAAATCACAATAACATTCCATTGTGTCATTTTATATTTTGCCACAGAATTGTTTACAAAAGCACAAACATTTAACTATTGCGTGGGCATTTTTATTTGTCCTAAAGCAGACTGTTTGTATTATAGTGTTCAACTAAAGCAGAATATATTTATTTACAGCCCATGTAGTTATGGGGGTGGCTTGAGTCAGTTTTATGGTGGCACCATAAGACCCTGTTCTCTCCTTCTGGAGGCATTCCTAGTGGGCTAAAGAAGTTGAGATGAAGCAAAATGTAAATGTGCAAAATGTAAATGTGCAAAATCACTTTGGACATAATTAACCTCATTGGTTGATTTTTAGCATCTGTTGATAACACATACAGTGCCTTTGGTTCCTCAGTAGACTGGATTAGTTCTGTAATCCTTCAACTAAAGGAGCACATTTATTTTTCTCCTACTGAATATCCTGGAATGATTTTCTCCTTTGTCTACCTCTTAACTGACTTTGTACAAAGCCTCACACAAACATATGTGTATCATATGTTACTACAAAGCACATCTGGTTTTGTTGTTATGAGAAAATTCTCAGTACTTTATAGTAGGATATATTTATCAATTCACACTTTAAGTAAGCCACTGATCCAGTAATTGGATATTTATTGATGTTTTTATACTGACATGATCCTTAAATGACTGGAAACAAATTTGCATGCAAAATTAGGTTACCCTCAAAGGAAATAGTGTTTAGAGTAGAGACAGGCATTGAGTAGTGATCAAAAATTGCAAAGTTATGACTTGCATGTGGACACATAATTGAATATGATGCCAGCTATTACTTGAAAAATGCATTTTATCAAATGGTTATCAAGCAAGACTTCTAGATAAAGAATAAAGCCTGAGTTTCTAGGATGTATTTAAATATAACAAAACAATTACCTACCTTTAATAGAATCAGGCAAATAATTTGCCATATTTAAGTTTACAGAGAAGAAAATTTTGGTTTCTGCCAAGTCATGAAAGAATGTGTTTTAATAATTCAAAATCTCAAGAAATTAAGAAATGAAAAAATTATTAAATGGATAATTTTTTTCACCTTTTCCATATTTAACATTATCTTTTTTTTCATTAATGTAACCACAAACCAGGGAATTCTCTGCTCCAAAGACACCAAAAATGAATTTCAGGGCAGGAGCAATGACTCAACTAAGAGCTCTTACACAAGAGCCAGGCTCAGTTCCTAGCACCTAGCAGTTCTAGGGAATCTGGTACCTCCATTTCAGCTTTTACAGGCACCAGAAATGTTTAGGATTCACACACATACATGCAGTCAAATACTCAGACACATAATTGTGATAAATAAATAAATAAATAAATAAATATGTCAGTAAATAAGTAAGTAGATAAAAAATATCCTCCGGTCTCAGGACCCAATTGTTGAGAGCTGGGCTGCCTCAATGCTTTCCCTGAGGCCCTGGTGTATGGATAGGAACATAGTTCCTTGTCTAAAACCAGGAACCCTCTTGCCAGAGCCAGCAACAGCCAAGGTCCAGGGTTGGAGGTTTATTCCTGAGGCCAGGATAGGTGGGGAAGGAATTCAGCTCCTTCACTAAAGTCAGAACTATGCTTGGCCGAGCCAGTAATAGCCTGGAGCCAGGTCCTTGGGAAAGCTGTTGCTTCTGCTGGTAAGGACCTGACTCTTTCTCCACACCGGGCTGTGGTTATATGTCCCAATGCTGCTACATGCTCAGTCTTGAGACATTGTGTGTTTCCCTTGTGCAAAATAAATTAGCTTCCTACTGACTTCATCCCATTCTATATATGATACTTTCGGCTAGCCTTTACCCTATTTCTCCCTTGGAATAGTATGCAAAATGCTGTACTTTTTAATAAGCTTGCTCGGCCTAAAGATGTAGCTTGTGCAAGACCGCCTGATCCCAGCTTTCTCTCTCTTGTGGCTGCTTCGATTCTCATTTAGAACTCTGTCATGCATGAATGACCTGCTGGTCCAGGTAACTATTAAAGATAAATAGATAAATCTTAAAAGAAGAATATAAAATCAGAATTATTCAGTTTTTTTTTTCAAAATTTTACACATTTTTTAATTTAGAAGGACAAAAATAGCAAATAAACAGGTGATAATGTAAAGTCAACTGTTGCCTCTATAATTCATATGCGAAGTTAAAAACAGGAAGTGAAATGTTTCCTTCATGACTGGGACCATGCATATGTACATGTTCAGTTCAATATTTCCTCCACTTCTGTCCATTTACTTTTAAAACATTATGCTATAATATGAAGGATCACTTATCTATGTCTCTTTCTGAAACCTGTGATCATATTGTACTTGATTCCCTGCTGCTATTCTGAAGACTCACACTTTCCGAGATATTTAGAAAAATCACCCACTACATAGAAATTATGTTATTTGTTCCAACAGATAGATTGATGCATATCTATTCTACTCTCACCTATATAAAACTTCTCATTTTCTCTCACAGATGTCTTATATCAAGCCAGCTTGGCCCATCTCATCTACACATTACTACTGAGTAAGCACAGTGGTAGAAGTTGTTTTAAAACTGAAAGCAGTCTTATGCCCAACAACTTAACATTTGGAGACTCAAGTTTTTCTCCTCTCTTTATCTTTGATTATTTAAATGCATGAGGATTTTCTGTGAGTGCACATATATAAATCACTATTTATTATGAAGAAGCTCATCACTAGTGGGCTATGTCATTCAACAGATCTTATAGATTGCCTAAGTATTCTAGCCTAATTTCTACATCCTCTCTGATAGGCTGCAAGGTCATTCTAGCAGGGATGTGCGATCAGCCCTATGACTGTGCCACATGCAACAGCTTCTTTTACCACATGAAATTTACCTAACCTCTCGTATTCCAGAGTTTTTGCTTTGTTAATGACTTGAAGTTATATAGGGTCATTTATATTCACATCTCCTATGTGTTAGGAACTTTATTGTCCCATATCAAGATCCATCCATTAATTGCATATGGAAGATAAACCAGCATATACATTATCTTTGGTTATTGTCTATTGGTTTCTGCATCATGTAACTTCATTAAATATACTTCTTAGCTTAGCAATATTTTATAAAGTCTTTAGGGTTTCTTTCTAAAATAATGTCCTTTAAAAATAGCGATTATTTGGATAATTTCAATCCCTTATTTCTAATTTGATGCCCTTTATTTATATCTTTTTCTGAATTGTTCTGGCCTGTATTTCTAGCATTGTGCAGAATAAAACTTGTGACACTAAAAATATATCTCCATTTACAGATATTTAGAGGACAATCATTTACAATTGCCCCAGCCTATGTAATGTATTGGATTTATTATATATGAATTTTGTCTACTGCCATATTCTTTCTATTTCTAATTTGTTTAGAGCTTTTATAAATAACAGATGTTGAATTTTACTGAAACACATTCTTCTGCTATTTGAAATTGCCATTATTTTGAACATTGTTCTGGGCAAATTATATATTATACTTATAGTTTGCATGTATTGAACCATTGCATCTCTGGGATGATGTTCCGTTGATCTTGAGAGAGCTTTGACACTTTATTGCTAATTTGGTTGTCACAAACTGTTTTTTTGTGATATATAATATCTTTGATGCGATAATCTGTAAATTTCTTTGCCAATAAAGAATTCTCCATATTTTGTAACTTACTGGCATTGGATATTTTCTTCACTTCTTTAAATTTTAGTTCAAGGCTCAGGTTTACTACTTTTATGATTGTCGGTATACAAAGCCTCACCTCTCTTTTACCTATCTTGTACAAATTTAGTCACAGCTTGAATATTCCTAATAGCCTTTACATGGTCGACATTTATTACTATCACTAGAGATGATTTTCACACTCATTGCTCAAAGCTTCCCTACATTAATTCATTAATCTTTGCCTCCTTTTTATTAGGTAATTTCTTTCTCAAATCACTGACTGACTATTAAGGGAAGAGGAAGCTTTGAGGCCTATGATTTAGAAAAGTTCCTATGATATTACCTGTACACACACACAGATTTTACAATGCCCCCTTCCTTGCACCAGGTTGGTTTTCTCTTGGATGGCTATGTTAAGCATAGAGATGTATGTTGTATATGTTGATACATTTCTAATGTAATTCCAAAATGCAATAGCAAATGTAATAATCAACTAGTCTTTAAAACTTTTTATTGTGTTTTTCAAGAGAGACTAAATAAACAAAATGTTGCTTATACCATGTTTCTTATTCTACTTTTTCTATATTAATTTCTTTCAATGTAAAATTTCTTTTTTTATTTAATTTAGTTCTTAAAAAACATATTTTCTCATTTTACATACCAGTCAGTTCCCACTTCTATTTCTCTTTCTGTTCCATCCACTTTCTCCTCACCCCACCCCCATCCACTCCTCAGAGAGGATAAGGCTTTCCACAAATACTCAACAATTTCTAGCACATCACTTTGAGGGAGGGCAAAGGCCCTCCCCACTATATCTAGGCTAAACAAGGTATTCCCCCAAAGAGCCAGTTCAAGCACTAGGGATGAATCCTGGTACCACCAAAAGTGGCCCAACAGACTACTCCAGTCATACAACTGTACCCCATATTCCAGAGGGTCTATTTTGGTTCTATGCTGGGTTCCCAGATGTTGGGCCAGAGTCAGTGAGCTCCCAGTAGCTCAGATCAGCTGCTTCAGTGGGTGTCCCCATCATGGTCTTGCCCCCTTTTGCTCATATTATCATTCTTCCCTCTCCTCAACTTAACATTGGGAGTTGAGACCAGTGCTTCACTGTGGATCTCTGAATCTGCTTCCATCAGTTGCTGGATGAAGGAAGGTTCTATGATGTCGATTAAGGTAGTCATCAATGCAATTACAGAATAAGACAAGTTCAGGCACCCTATCCACTATTGCTTACAGTCTTGGCTGAGGTCATCCTAGCATATTTCTGGGAATTTCCCTAGTGCCAGGTTGATTGCTAACTCCATAATGGCTCCCTCAATCTTGATATCTCTTTTTTTCTCTCCCTCTCTGTCCTTCCCCATCTCAGCCATCACTAATGTTATCCTCTCCCCTCCCTTTCTCCCCTCCTCCTCTTCTGTCATCCCTTTTTCCCTTATCTGCATACTCCCAATTTTTCTTAGGAGATCTCATCTATATCCCTTTCCCAAGGGGATACAAGTATGTTTCTCTTAAGGTTCTCCTTGCTACCTATCTTCTCTGGGGTTGTGGACTATAGGCTGGTTATTCATTGCTTTATATCTAATATCAACTTATGAGGGTGTACATACTGTGTTTGTCTTTCTGGGTCTAAGTTACCTCACTCTGTATGGTATGTTTTCTGGTTCCCCACTACTTATTAAAATTAGTACACTATTTCTGATGTTGTAATCTGGGGAAATCTAAGAAGCCATACCAAAGTGAGACCTCTACCTTGTAATTACAAGTCTTATCCACATCAGAGAAAGAATTCAAAGACAAGGCAGTGAGAAATTTACTGAAGAGTGAAAAAACAAACAGTCAGAATAGAGCATAATGTCTCAGCAGAGAGGTGTTCCACATGGAAAATTTTTAGATAGTGTCTTATAAACAAAATTAAGTGGGAATCATAATTATTGTTAAGGTGAAAAAATGACAGATTCTAGAATTAGTCAGGTTGGTCTATGAATGCAGGACATGCCTCTTTTTTGATGTGTCTGTTTTTAGGTATGTAATAGCATGAGTTGAATGATGGGAAGAGCAATTCAACAAAGCTAATGATATGGAAAAGTCACAATAATGAACAAAGAAATTAGTTTGTAGGACTATTAGTCTTTTTGATCCCAGATAGGTGGTCTCCCATTTGTAATGCTTGAGCATCACATGAGGTCCTGATGTAACACAGCTCTCTAATTTCATCAAGTTCTACTCACCACAATGTCTCCCTCTGACATTTTATCTGTTCCTGACTAGCCTGCTTCATTATGATGTACAATACAATACTTTCTTCCATTTGTGTAATTCCAAGGTCACCTGGAAATCTATATATTAATATTTTTGTAATCTAACTTTTTGATAATGTTTGACCCAAATGGATTTCTTAGATAAGTTATTATGTGCTCCTTGTGTACATCAGTCTATCCATCCCTGTTTTTCTTTCTGAACTAATAATGGGGAATATCCAGTCATCATCAGACAGGCCATAGTAGCAAAACCCAGTTCACGTGACATTAAATCAAAGTGCCATTAGAATATTTAATGATGTAAACCTATTCATTACATGAACCAAATCCTAAACAAATCACTTTTATGGACTAGAAATAGAGAAGCAGTGGCACACACAGCTCCGTATCATCCCCAGGGAAGTCTAGAACAGCTTCTTAAGGCGGTTCTTCACTGGATTTTCCATAGTATGTAGACATGAATTTATTGAAAACAATTAGAACATTTTTGGAAAGTGGAACAGAGGGAAATAAACAGAGAATTCCTCTGTGGAACAAGTGACTTGTAGCGGAATAGCATCTGGGAAACAGGCAACTTATAAAACCAGGAGCAAGTGGAGAACAGCCAGACAAGGAGAAGGATGGACCAGGAAGGAAATGTGTGTGCATGTGTGTGTGTTTTTTTTTGTGTGTGTGTGTTGGGAGGGGTGAACCTGCAAATAAATGAAAAAAAATTAGAGACCAGAAAGCAAAATAATTAATAGAATTAATATTTAAAGAGATTTTCAATCTAACCATATATGACCCTAGAATCCATATAGCAAATATTGATTGAGAAAATGCTCATATCTTTCTCTATGATTCACACCTTTCTCTTAGAATTCCCAGCATTGAGTCACAGGGAAGGAAGTAATTTTGAAAGAAACCTCCTGAATCCATGGCTTTAGGAGTCAAAGATTCTTACCTTTCCTCTCTGTGAGCTCACAACAGTGTTCAAATGTCTGTCCACTTGGAGTGTACTTGCTGAGTTAGTCTAGTTACAAGAAAATACAAAATATTTTCCACATAGTGAAATTTATCAGAGTCCCAGAGGAGGGTGTTAGCAGTTTGCCATCTATAATATCACATAGGGAGGACAATCGCTGATGGCAGAACTCCAACAGGGTGAAGACATTACAGCAAGTGACTATGTGTGAGTTCTCCTTAAATACAGAGAGACCTGGAAATAGAGCTCCCTTGAAGTTGTCTACTCTAATGACTGTCAATGCATTAGACTCCCTCTACCCATGAGCAAACATTTAAAGGGACAAAAGACTAGAACCCGTGGGAAGAAAGCTTGGTGTCTACTCTCTTCAGACGTGAGAAGCAGTGCCATAGGTAACTGGATAACTTGCACTCTGCTCACAAATGATGCTCTCCAAACTAAAGCAAAAGACAGTGAAGCAAATATTAAACACACTATTTTCACCAGGTGGCACACAGCCCAAATAAAGAGAAAAATAAAAGCCCTCATGACAATGTAACAAGTAATCAGTGTCATTGTAGGACAATAAACTCATTCTCTTGCTAAATAAATTCATGTTTTGTTTTTCATAGAATCCCTTTTTCTCTTTTTTTTAATTTTGCTTACTAATTCAATAGCTAATTATTTTATGCTTATTGTCCTATATTCAAAAGGCAAACAAAAACTGTGCTGGTAAAATTCTTTATTTGAAAGAAACTTTGAACAAAAAAGATCCATATCAACCAGACTTGTGAAAGTCACTGTTTTTTTATATTCTAATATCAAATATTTCATGAAAGAAAGAAGAAAAAGCATTTACTCACAATACTCTAAATGTAAAAATAAAGAAAAATAAAATGGATATATCTAAACTTGCTATATTATTAATCAAAAATTTGTAAAGACTTCCTTAATATAAAAACACTGAAGGAAAAAAATCTCTTTAAAAAGGTGATATTAAAATGACCATATTGCTAAATGTTACATACAGATTCAGTGTAAGTCTCATAAAAATTACAGGGAAATTCTTCCCTGAAATGTGTAAACAAATTTGTTTTTATAATTATATTTCTCTTAATTACATTTTTTATTCAAATTATGGTATTTGTTATTAAACTTTCATTGATGTTCTAAGCATCTTCGAGAAGATCAAACAGCTTGTCCTGGAACTAAAGGGTTTTGTGATTTGACCTTTGTGCCAGTATTATAAGATCAGCTCTCACTCTAGTTTTAACGTTATTTCATTCTTAAAGCAAACTAAATTCATCACTGTACTTTATAACAAAATTGGCAAGAGCCTGCATTTGTTACACATGATTCTTTCATGGACCAGTACCACATATGCATCCTTCATCCTTTTACTGTCAGAAAACCTTCTTTGTTATTCCTCAAGATTCATATGACAGTTTTTCATAAGGAAAAAAATTCCTTAACTTCTTCAGGGAGAGAAGTTCTTCCTCTTATATGGGTGTGCCCATAACTGTGCAAAAGAGTTTATGATTTATTTAATGATTTATATGTCTGTATTTTCATTAGCTGATGAATCCTTAAAATGTCAGTAATTGTAAAGCATACCTACAACATAATCAAGAAATAGTAAGTGAAGAAAATAGAGAAAAGGAGACATAAACAATGGGATAAGGGTAGAGAGGAAGGGAGGAGGGAGAAAGAAGAGGATGGGTGGTTAAATGAAATCACAGTTCAGAAATATGAAGCACACTTCTCACATAAGAAGCTTTGTTATTAATGTGTATTTTCCCAAACATGTTTAACTTACAACCGGGAATTTTCTGCTATTATTGTATATAATTTCACCTCAATGATATTTTAAAAAGTATACTGCTTTTGTCTGTGTGAAAAAGAAAAAGAAAAAGAAAGTCTCCTTTAACTTAGATGAAGCTTTTACTAATCTCTAATTGAAGTTAAATATGTAAATTCATTAGTAGTTATAGATCCTTTTACATTCTTACATTTATAATCAAATTTACTTCTAACATTTTTCAGAACTCTGACTGTACTTTAGTGTTCCAAACTGTTCTTTTAAAATGTAGGACTTGATCAAAGTGTCTTGGTATATAATTGTAATCCCAACAGTGAGAAAACAAATACAGGAAGATTTTGAGTAGAAGACCTGCCTGGGCTATACAATAATTTCAAAGTTATAATGGACATGGAATAAATTCTTTTTTTATTTTATTTTTTTATTTTTTCATTCAAAAATTTACATTTCCTCCCCTCCTCCCATTTCCTTCCCACTCCCCCACACCCCCTCCTCCCTCTCCCACCCTGCTTGAGAGAGGGCA
>LOJH01050431.1:0-11800 GCA_001685095.1 Ellobius talpinus
AACTTCTTTTCTAAGAATCCTGGATTCAGTCTGTAAAGACTGCATCATTTTCCTGTTGTCACACCATATTATGAAAAAACTGCCAAATACGAGAAAAAAGGTGAGCCCAAGAAATAGCCAAGCAAGGGGGATATCATAAGCATCTTGTAAAACCTCACCCATAGTGTAAGTGAAAAAGCTCTGAAAGCCTTGAATGGTTAGATTGTCCGACATTTTCCTTTTTTTTTATCAAAATCAATCTTACCTGTAGTTTTTTTCAAAACATCAAGAGTAGGTGCAATAACTGTTGCCTGCCAGTACGTGGTGGGGTGCACCTGAATCCACGTGGTGGGTGAATGAGAACAAAAAAAATTCTGATATACTCAAATCAAGGGGTTAAACTCACAGACCATGCACTGTGTGAATTATGTAGCAACACTAGGAAAATCTCCCACTCTGATGGCTGTAGAGCTGGGTGGCGGGTGCCGGCCTTTGGGTTCCCAAGCTTGGTGCGTGGGTGGGTGCAAGCGAATCTGCTCTCCAGCGGCAAGCGCTAAGCGAGGGCAGGCGGAGCCTGCCTTGGGGTTCCTGAGCTCAGTGCGTGGGTGGCCTGTCTCCCATCTCCCAGCCACAGCTCGGGCCGAGGCTGTTGTGTGACTGCTGGCGGGTGGGCGAGCAAGCGAGTGGGGACTGAGTGGAGCTGGGAGCTGGTGTGCAGGCCGGCTGGAGGGGAGCCGACAGTGGGGTGCGTGAAACAGGTGCAGTCCGGACCTGAGGCGCAAGCCCAGGACACAGCGCCAAGTGCAGCCGCAAGTGCAGGTACGAGCTTGTTGCTCTTAGGTCCCCTTGTTTTTGGCCAGGATATGGGAGAAAGTTGAATGCAGTGGGGGCATGAGGTGGTACGGGTATCTATACCCAAATTGATGCAGCGTGGCCCTAACTGGCCAGCACCTTAAAGGACTCTAAAAAGCCCCAAGGTCGGGCGCCAAGGGAAGGCGTATTCGACTGGTACACTAGAATTAACCAGACCAGCTCAAAACAACAGATATAAGTTAATAATTGAAAACGGGGAAACTCACACGACTGGGGTAAAAGTTCCGATATTCAAAACGGGTTCGGCGAACACCGCATGAAGAGAGCAAGCACACCTGGATTCCCAGGTTTTCTTCCCTGGCCCCCAGGTGGCCACAACCTAGCCAAATGTGATTGGCTGAGCTTCCCTATGGGGGGGGGGCTCTGCCTAGAGTCACAGTAGGTCAACAGCTCGTACAGGGTCATCCCGAAGGACCAGACATCTGGATGCATAGTAAAATTTGCACTCCTTCAGACATTCCAGGGCATAACTGGAGACAGAGGAGGCTCAGGACTGGCTGGCTGGACTGGCAGTTCATATCCAGTCAGAGGGCCCCTGAAAACTGTCTTTTATGTATGCTTCTTTAAGCTGTGACTTTCATAAGTGAATTTTTTTATTTTTTGAGTACTCATAAGGTAAAAAAACTATGTATAATATTTGATTCTTCAAAGATAAATTACTAATAATTTGCTGTTGAGTGAAAATATTATTGATAAATATATACCTGATCATGTGTGTTTGAGTAGTGCATGCTTGCATGTGTGTGGGGGTACATGCACATATATCTTTGTGTGTGTCCTCCTCTATTACTTTTATCTTGTTTGACAAGCATTTTCTCACCAAACTTGGAACTCATCAGTACCAGGGATCCTTCTCCTATGCCAACATCCTTGTGTTAGGCTTCCTGGTGCATAACATCACACCTATTTTCTACATAGATGTTTGAGATCCAAACCAAGACCTTCATATTTGAACAGGAAACACTTTACAAACTGAATCAATTCCCAGTTTCTAGACACCTTATTGATATATAATTTTAATATATATATCAATTGTTATACATATTATATATGATGAAAAATGAGATGAAGTAAAAATTAAAGTTAATTTTAGTGTGGTAATAAGTTATTGTAATAACATATTACTTGTGGAGAGAGTTAGCTTTCTAAGGATACTTGTCAATGCTTATGCGTACTGAAGTAACAACAGGACTGAAATTATCATCATACAAAGAATTGGCTACATTTGATTACAGTCAACTTTATACATCTTTGTGCTTTCTTGTATTTCTCTCCTCTGTGAGTAGAGCCACAATGTGACCTCTAAATGCATGCATGCATAAACTCTGATAATAAATAACTTTGAGTGTAACTTGCACTCAAAATTTTATTTGGATTTAATACCAAAAATGATAACACAGACTAGTGTCTAAACATATTTTATATATTTGTGGATCTACAACAGAATATTACTTGATATCATAACAGAGTGTTTGGCTGGAGAAAGAGTTATAATCATTAAGATCTTACTGACAATGAAATACAAGTAAAAATCACACAAGCAATATTACTCAGAATTTTATCAGTATTTCAGTATTTCAGATTATATTCAAGATTTCTTCTTTTCAAGTTTTTACAAATCTTTAAACAGACAATAATAGAAAAAGCAAATACTTCTGTGTTAATGGATCCAGGCAGTTTGAACTCATGTAGCACAGCAGTTTGTAAGTTTCTTTTTCAGTTTTCCTGAATTGGATTTGATGCTTGCAGATAAACTTTAATCAAGAGGATAAATTATTCCTTACTCTCTCCTTTCCCTTTGCCATCTCTTATTTCATGTTCTTTATCCTGTCTGTCTATAGTTTATATTTATTTACTTAATCTTTACACTTATTTTTCAGACTTGGATTTTTATTTTATATTTCTGCTTATTTGCTTTAACTTACCAAGCCAACTTATATAGTTTATTTCTTTATAAATTGTCTCAACAAAGATTTATAATCAAATAAAATATCATGTAATCTCTGTTTTATAATTACACTAGTTTAAAATGTACTTGAATGAAGTTTACATCATTCCATGGGAGCAAAGTGAAATAGTCAGATCTTCCTATTGCTCTTGTTCATAGAATAGTTATTTCTTGAATTCATGTAAGAAATGTATGGAACTCATCACATTAACCTGTGATTCAGATCAAGCTGAGAATCAGGAAGCTAAAAATTAAATCATGTACTGGTTATCTATCAGACTCACAGCTTTGTTTCAAGACAGTTACTCTTAGTGGAGCACAGGACCTGAGGGACTCATTAGGCATAGGACCAACGTTAGAACACTATTTTAATTTTCTTGGCTATGAACCTGTGCTAAAGGAAACCTCTGTAAAATAGATAATAGAGAAAAGAAAATCATTATTGCATGTTGAATGATGGAAGAAGTCTAAGACATCAGTACTTGTGGTGTCCAGGATAATCAACAGGAAGTCAGCATCCACTGTTCTATCCATGTCAACACTCCTGTTCATTCAGCAACTCATCATTGGGAATGACAATTATACCAGTGGAAAGAATATGAATGTAAAGTCAGGAGAACAATAAACCCTTAGAAGTTATGATTTTCATTTTAAATTTTGATTAGTAGAAATAGAGACATTTTCAGTTGGAATAATTTGTCATTTAATAAATAGTACCAAAGAATAAAATGAATTTCATACTTTTTATATATGTTTACTTATATTTTCCTTAGAAAAATAATTTTTAAAAATACAATGCATTTCTTCTTATATTTCTATTTATTCTTTATATATATTTGCTCTGGATTATTAGTATGCTTAATATATTTTAATAATTGTTGGGAAAGAATCTACATAGAATGGAGCAGAGGTTTTCATTCATTTCTGTTTTTAGAGGTCCCCTTTCCTCATGATCATGTTCATTTCTTTAAAGAAAAGAGGATTCTCTGGACCATGGTTTTGAAGGCTTGCTTCGCTTGCTGGTTCCTCAGTGTATAGATGAAGGGGTTCAGGAGAGGAGCCACTGAGGTGTTTAGCACAGCTACTCCTTTGCTTAAAGTCACCCTCTCCCTTGCAGAAGGTTTAATATACATGAAGATGCAGCTGCCGTAAGAGAGGGAGACAACGATCATATGGGAGGAGCAAGTGGAAAAGGCCTTTTTTCTTTGATTTTTAGAAGGAATTCTCAGAATTGTTTGAATGATATATGTGTAGGAGATAATAATTAATGTCAAGGTGACCATGAGTGTTACTACAGCCAACAAAAATGCCATGAGTTCTAGAAGGTGAGTGTTTGAGCAAGAAAGCTGCAAAATTGGAGAAGAGTCACAGATAAAGTGATCAATTACATTGGAGGCACAGAAGTCTAGCTGTAGCAGAAGGACAATTGGTGGAAAGATGATCAGGAATCCTGCAGACCACGAGCTAACAACAAGAAGAACACACACATGCTTGCTCATGATTGTTGTGTAGTGCAGAGGTTTGCAGATGGCCACGTAACGATCATAGGACATGGCTGCCAGAAGGTAAAACTCTGTCACTCCCAAGAAAAGTAAGAAGAATAGCTGAGCCACACAACCACTGTAGGATATGGTTCTGTCTCCTGTCACAACAGTAACAAGGAATCGGGGAATGCAGACAGACGTGAATGATATTTCTAGGAGCGCAAAATTGCGAAGGAAGAAATACATGGGTGTCCTCAAATGGGCATCTGAGAGGGTGAGGATGATGATGATGAGGTTTCCAGTCACACTTAGCATGTAGGTAACAAGAAGAAATGTGAAAATCACAAGCTGCCACCGTGGGTCATTAGTCAATCCAAGAAGAATGAAATCTGTTACTGATGTTGAATTTCTTCTAATAGTCTCTGCTTCTAAAGCCATTACTAAATGGATGAAGAAATAAGAGATCAACTTTGCAAATAAAGAACTTGTTACCTGTTTCTAGCTTATTTTACTGGGCATAATGTCCTTCAAAATCATCTATGATGCCTAGATTTCAAGGCGGCAATGTCTATTTTGTAAAGCTGGACATTTCATAAGTCCATGAAATCTTAATATTTTCAAAGAGTATGAATTTGTAGTTATACAGGACAAATAAGTCTAGATAGCTAAATGGGAGTGTCTATTAACTAAAGTATACTTAAAACTGTTGTGTTGTTTATGACAATTTACTTTGGGAGGAGATTTTTATGTACTCTTTCAGCAAATGGAAAAAAATAAATAGAAAGTGATGTATAAAATGATTTTCTTTATTGTGGTAATCATTTCCTACATCTATGTATCAAAACATATGTGTATATATTATATATCTAATGAATAAAATACCCAACTGAACACATATACTTAAAAATCAAAGTCACCACCATTGTTTAAAATTGATTTGTGGTAAATTATACAAAATACTTAAAATCTCTGTTCTTACCTAATTTCATAATCATGACTTATTTTCTTCATGTTCTCTTATATTTTGTCACAACTCTATGTCTACTGAGTATTCCCTGAAAGAAGGAAATGTCTGAGAACTTACTTTCAGTGTAGTTCTCTAAAAGATTTTCATGTATTGTGTTTTCCTCTACCTTTTAAAACATCTCTCTAGTATAATTCCTTTTCTCTTTACAAACCTTTATACTTTTTGGAGATAATGTTGTAGTTCAGAGTAATATGCTTCTGCTATGCACACATACATGGACATATCTAATAGATGAAAGACACTCATGCCTAAGTTAAACGATTGTGTACAGGACATTTCCTGTCTGCTATAATGAATTTCTGTAGGAATCTAAATACTCTCTCATTGAATATATTTTACTTACCACATTCCTAGCTTGAGTCTACACTGTGATGTATAAAGCAATACTTACATAAAATGACCTTATTTTATTTTGTTACTGAGACAAGTCTTGCTATATAGCCAGTCAGGCCTTGAATTTATATTCTCCTGCCTCAAACCCATGAACCTGGATGCTGCAGATGCAGCTCCTGCTCCTGGCTCAAATTTTACTTTTGAAAACTGTAAGCACTCTTACCTGTTCTGTTTTCAGCCTTGTAAACCACAGTTGCACAACATTGCTTATTCTATTTTGTGACTAATAAATGACACAGTTCAACATTCAAGTTTTCAGGAGAGAAAAATAATTTTCTTTCTTCCACATTTTGTATCCATCATCACTTTTGATGTGATATAAAGGTTTTTTTTACTTGTTCATTCATGCATAAAGTCATTTCAGAGCTTGAGGTATGTCCCCGTATCCAGGCAACTTGCCCAGTCTCATCTGTCCTCTATAGTCTTTAAAAGTGTCATTGCTGTGAAGTAGAATGACATTTCCTCAGCCTTAGTTGATTAACTTGATAGATGAATGAATTTACCTCAAAATTTTATATATGTTTTCTTGGAAATGGGATGGCCTAATTCTCCATCATCTGCTCTTTATGATCATATAGCATGCAACTTCTAGTATTTTGGTTTTACATGACAAATCCTATTCTTTGCTATGTACAAAATTTATGTGCAAAAACAAAGAAAAATATACTTGCTTAATACAGAAAATAACTTGTTTTCAATTTTGTACAAACTAATCCCTAGTGTTATGTATTCTAAAAAGTATTGCAGGCTGATAAGATAGTAAGAACATGAAAAATTCTTTAGTCCTATGATTTATGACATAGTTTTGCTATAGTCAAAATTAATTTGCAATACTAATTTTTAATTTTATACTTAATTGAAATTATACTTTTGAATTATATATGAGCATAAAGTATATATTGAATTTGCTTATACAGAACAGAAGCACTACTTAAAAAGCAGAAAATTATATTCCTGAAAAAATATACTTACTTTTTCCTAAATACTACTGGTTATAGTCATTCCCATTTCTAATGGTTTATTAGTTTGTTTAAATATAAGTGCTTTTAGGAATTTTTGAAAGAGTTTTGTAATGAATATCTATTCTGTTTTCTTATGCCTGTAATCAAATACCCAAGTATTAATAATAAAATAAAATCCTAAGAACTTTTTAATCCTTAGAAAGACATATATCAACTCATTTATACTCATGAATCCAAATATGACTAAGGATCTATGGTTCCAGATTATTCTATCTATGTGACCTAAAGAAACAATACATTGATATATAAAACATAAATGATCATAAATGAAGGCTAATATAATTTTTTTACTAGCCTGATAGTGGGTTTATATAATTTATATCAAAGCATTGCTATTCAGGTTGGTTACAATTTTATCTGTTCTATTTAACATGGACTCAAGGGAATTGGCTGACTGAATAAACAAAAGACACCATGGAGATTAGGTTACTAACTAATAAACAGTGATCCAAATAACTCCATATAATTTAGAATAGATTATATATAAATGACCTGAAATCAAAGCAGAAAAACATACAAATGATTTAAAATTTATAATTAACCAAAACTTTACAAAGAGAAGAAGCTAAAAATTAGAGAAATATAGATTAGAGGCTGGAGAGATGGATTAGCAGTTAGGAGCACTTGATGCTCTTGAAGAGGTCCAGGGTTTGAACACATAGTATGCACATCATCTGTAATTCTAGTTCCAGCGGATCTGACACATTCTTCTGATGTCCATTGGCACCAGGCACATACGTGGTGCACATACATACATGTACACAAAACTCTTATAGACATAAACAAAAATAAAAATTAGAGACCAATAGCATCTAAATGGCTGCATACTAAACTGTAAATGATTAGGATTTAAGGGAAATCATAATTCATTAAGAGTTTTAGAATGATCTTATGTGTCCATTATTCTACATGATGAAAGATATCAGGCTTATTTTTATGGTTTTATAAGTTTCAGAAAGTTATGATTATAGTCACTACCATTTGTTAACTTAGTCATTATTTTTGAAAACTCAACCTGTCTTGAGTATAGATGTAAATTATAATCATACAGAAATAATAAAGACAGTTCTCATTTAGATTTTACTTTCACAAATAGACTAAGAGTTCGATATAATCTTGTAATTTTCAAGTCAAGTGCAAATAACATTCTTCATACACAGATACTGTATTTTATTTAATATTTTTATATTATAATATGATTATAAAATTTCTTCCTTCTCTTTCCTTTCTCTAAACACTCCCATGCAATCCTCTTTGCTCTCTTTCAAATCTCTGGTCTCTTTTTCTTAAGTTGTTGTTTTACACACACACACACACACACACACTTCTAAATATATAAATATAACCTTCTCAGTCTATGTAATGTTATTAGTATGTATATGTTTTTGAGCTGACCATTTGGTGTTGGATAACCAATTGGTGTGCTCAATGGGTGTACTGAATATATTTACTGAATATGTTTAATTGTGCTAAAGTGTTAATATAAATAATCAGTGTTTCATTGCCTAATAGAATTGCTGATTTCATATCACACAAAGTTGACTAACTGGTCACAGTTTAATATTTTAAGAGTCTGTTTCTTAAGAATGCTTTTTATTAAGAATTTTTAATACAATCTTTTATCATCTTTTACATTTTCCTGTTTCTACTCCCTCCCCTCCTCCCATTTCACCCTTCCCTCCATCCACTCCTCAGGAAGGATAAGGCTTCCCATGGGGTGTCAACAAAGTCTAACATTTCACTCCAAGGCAGAACCAAGGCCCTCCCCTCTATATCTAGGCTGAGCAAAGTATCCATCCAAAAATAATGGGCTCCTATATGTCAGTTCAAGCACTAGGGATAAATCCTGGTCCCACTGCCAGTGGTCCCACAAACTGCCCAAGCCTCACAACTGTCCCCCACATTCAGTGGGCCTAGTTTGGTCCTATGCAGGTTCTCCCACTATCAGTCCAGAGTCAATGGGTTCTCAGTAGCTCAGGTCAGCTGTTTCTGTGGGTATCACCATCATGGTTTAGACCTATTTGCTTATATTATCGTTTCTCCCCCTTTTGCACTGGTCTCTGGTAGCTCGGCCCATTACTTTGCTGTAGGTTTCTGTATCTGCTTCCATCAGTTGCTGGTTGAAGGTTCTATGATGACAATTAAGGNAACTGTCCCCCACATTCAGTGGGCCTAGTTTGGTCCTATGCAGGTTCTCCCACTATCAGTCCAGAGTCAATGGGTTCTCAGTAGCTCAGGTCAGCTGTTTCTGTGGGTATCACCATCATGGTTTAGACCTATTTGCTTATATTATCGTTTCTCCCCCTTTTGCACTGGTCTCTGGTAGCTCGGCCCATTACTTTGCTGTAGGTTTCTGTATCTGCTTCCATCAGTTGCTGGTTGAAGGTTCTATGATGACAATTAAGGTAGTCACCAATCTGATTACAGGGAAGGCTGGCTTAGATGTCCTCTAAACTGTTGCTTAGAGTCTTAGCTGGGATCATCCTTGTGCATTCCTGGGAATTTCCCTACTGCCATGTTTCTCAATAGCCCTTTCATGGCTCCATCAATCAAGGTATCATGTTCCTTTCTCTCCCTCACTGTCCTTTCTCCTTATTGAGCATTCCACTCCTCATGTTCTCCTCCTCCCTCCCCTTCTTCCCTCCTTCTCCTCCTTTGCTCTCCCTTCTTCTTCACACCACTTCCCAGTTTTCTCAGGAGATCTTGTCTATTTCTCCTTCCAAGGGGATTCCATGTATGTCTCTCTTAGGGTTCTCCTTGTTACCTAGTTTCTCTGGGATTGTGGACTTTAGGCTGATTATACTTTGCTTTACATCTAACATCCACTTATGAGTGAGAGTACATACAACATTTTGTCTATCTGAGTCTGGGTTAACTCACTCAGGGTGTTTTTTTTCTAGTTTTATTCATTTGCATGCAAATTTCAAGATATCTTTTTTTATTGCTGAGCAAGTACTCCATTCCATAAATATACCACATCTTCTTTATTCATTCTTCAGTTGGGGGACATCACCATCCTTGATATCAAGCTCTATTATGGAGCTACAGTAATAAAAACAGCTTGGTATTGGCATTAAAACAGGTGGGGCAATGGAATCTAATCAAAGACCCTGATATTAATCCACACACCTCTGAACACCTGATTTTTGACAAAGAAGCTAAAAATATACAATGGAATAAAGAAAGCATCTTCAACAATTGGTTTTGGCATAATTGGGTGCTGATATGTAGAAGAATGCAAATAGGTCCAAATATCTATCCCCATGCACAAAGCTTAAGTCCAAATGGATCAAAGTCCTCAACATAAATCCAGCCACCCTGAACCTCACTGAAGAGAAATTGGGAATCATCCTTGAGTGCATGAGCACAGGAGACCACTTCCTAAATATAACACTAGTAGCACAGACATTGAGAGCAACAATTAATAAATAGGACCTCCTGAAACAGAAATTTCTGTAAGGCAAAGGACACAGTCACTCAGACAAAATGGCAGTCTACTGAATGGGAAAAGATCTTCATTAACCCCACATCAGAAAGAGGGCTGATCTTCAAAATATATAAGGAGCTCAAGAGACTTAGATATCAAATTACCAAATAATCCAATCAAAAAAATGGGGTACAGATCTAAACAGAGAATTCTCAACAGAAGAATTGCAAATGGCTGAAAGACAAATAAGGAATTTCTCAGTGTCCTTAGCCATCAGGGAAATGCAAATCAAAATGACTCTGAGATACCATCTTACATTGGTCAGAATGGATAAGATCAAAAACACCAATGATAGCTTATGCTGGAGAGGATGTGGAGTAAGGGAAACACTTCTCCACTGCTGGTGGGAGTACACACTTGGACAGCCATGTTGAAAATCAGTGTGGCAGTTTCTCAGAACATTGGGAATCAATCTACCTCAGGACCTAGCAATACCACTCTTGGGTGTATACCCAAAGATGTACACTCATACCTCAAAGACATTTGCTCAACTATATTTATAACAACATTATTCATAATAGCCAGTACCTAAATGTCTCTTAACTGAGGGATACTTTTAAAATCAAGTAATATTTCAGAGAACAGAATTCAGTCTATGTGTTTAAGTATAAAATTACATCATATACATTAATGACTTGAGGAGTTGCCAGAAGGTTGAAACATATGTTAGGATAGCTTTGGGGAATGATCTCTAAGTCACTGACCTAACTGATTATCCACAAGAGCTACTACTTATCAATTCAATGTTATTCCTGTGAGTTTAGGACTACCTTCACCTGCTGTGATCTGAACCAGCATTATGATGCCTAACTGTACCTGAGTTAGAAGTTCAAATCCCTTATGAGTACATCTGACTTGAAGGATAAAGTAACATTTAAAACTGAAAGTGTTGGATATAGTCTCTGCATATCTGAAGGATTTTATAAAGTGAAAGATGAGCAAATACATAAAGTATTTAAAAATTTATGTTTCAAAAGATAATTCAATTTACATAAATTATCACTACAGAAAGGCAATTGTCCTGTTAGCACTATTAGGGGCATAATTGTTCTTTAGAAAATTAAATGCAAATAGTTATGTATCATTAAATTTGAACTATGATTAATAGTTACACTTTTGACCCTCTCCCATGGTCACCATGCTCCCAATTTACTCAGGAGATCTTATCTTTTTCTAATTTCCATGTAGATTAGATCCTTGTATGTCTCTCTTAGTGTCCTCATTGTTGTCCACTTGTTTGGACAGAGTTACTCTGAGATATTTTATGCTACTTATAGCTATTGTGAAGGGTGATTTTTCTCTGATTTCTTTCTCGGCCCATTTATCATCTGTGTAAAGGAGGGCTACTGATTTTTTTGAGTTAATCTTGTACCCTGCCACATTACTGAAAGTGTTTATGAGTTGAAGTTGCTTGATAGAAATTTTGGGGTCACTTATGTAAACTGTCATATCATCAGCAAATAATGAGTATAACTTCTTCTTTTCCAATTTGTATCCCCTTGATCCCCTTTTGCTGTCTTGTTGCTCTAGGTAGTCCTCAAGAACTATATTGAATAGATATGGAGAGAGTGGACAACCTTGTCTTGT
>LOJH01050432.1:0-18264 GCA_001685095.1 Ellobius talpinus
CGGGGTATAAGCTAGCCGTGCGGGAGCCGGGTGGGACGAAAAGCAGGCCTGCGCGCCTCTTCACTACAATTCTCCCCATGACCAAAGAGAGCATCATTACCACATGTTGTCACAAAGCCTGGCCCTCAGTCATTTTCCAGCAGCTTAAGGGTACCAATTCTGCCTCAGCACCCTAAGCCAACAGCCAGCCCTCCTCACTCACTTTCAAAAGGCCATGGTCTTAACAGCTCTAAAAGCCTTGAATTGAGCACTCTGGTGACTGGCCTTGGGAGCTGGGACAGCATCCACATTGCTTAGAGCTCCCAAAGTGGATTCAGTGTACACAGTCAACCAAGGTTGAGAACTCATTTGTTTTGTGTGTGTATGTGTGTGTGACCTGAAAGAAAAATAGCAGGGACTAGAAACACTGGAAACACTATTTGAAATCCATGAGAGGACTTGTCCCCCTCCCCCCCTCCTTGGGAACGACATACCACAAACTGAGAAGTCTCCTGAGCTTCCCCAAATCACATCTGTGGGCTCCATTGACTGGTCTTCCAGTGTTTTGGCCACTCACAAGCTCCCCCAGTACCTCCTTGCTGGTAATGGGCCCTGTGGCCTGTGCTGGAAGCTGCTTTGTGTCCTAGGGTCAGGCCTAGGATTCCCAGAGTATTTTATCACTGATGGCGTCATCAGAGTTTATTTGGTCTTTAAAACTGGGTTGGATGTTTGTTTGTTTATTTGTTTATTAGTTTTGACATAGGGCCTCATAAAGGCCAAGCTGGCTTTGAAGTCACTGTATAGCTCAGGATGACATTCAACTTCTAATTCTCCTGCCTCTATCTCCCAAATGCCAGATTCTAGGCCTTTACCACCATGTCTGGTTGTGTTAAATTTATATACAACTTAGAAGGGACCCAGGAAAAAGCTCCCTTTCAGGAAAAAAAAAACAGATTGTTGTATTGCTAGTGCAGAACTGTTCTTTCTGTAGGTAATTATCGTGATTGTTTAGGGCCATGGCTCTCAACTTTCCTAGTGCTGCAACCCTTAATGCAGTTCCTCATGTTGTGATGACCCCCAACCATAAAACTATTTTGTTTCTATGTCATATCTTTAATTTTGCTACTGTTATGAATCGTAATATAAACATCTGCTATGCAGGACAGCCAGTGTGTGACCCATCGCGAGCCACTGCTTTAGTGGCGTACAAATAACCGAGTAGGGCACAGAAACGGCTCAGTGATAAAGGTTCCTGCTGCACAAGCCTGGCAGCCTGAGTTTGGTCATCAGAACCCATGTGAAGGTAGAAGGGATGGCCTCTGCAAAGCTGTCCTCTCCTCCACATGTGGTTGGTGGCACATGCTCCACACACACACACAACACACACAGTTTAAATGTGAAAAAAATTACCAAGTAAAAGGTATTTGCTGACATCCTGACTTTCAGGAGAGTTCAAAGTAGTCACTGTATGTAGTTAGATTGGGAGAGCAGAGCACCAGACTGCTGCTGGGGTGTGTGTCCGTCCGTTAGGGTGAGGGTTCTTAGCAGCACTTACATGGCTTTCTCCCTTGCTCGACTCTTTTTTCTAAAATAGGTAAAACATTATTGGCCAAAGCCGTAGCTAACCAAACCTCAGCCACTTTCTTGAGAGTGGTTGGCTCAGAGCTTATTCAGAAGTACCTAGGCGACGGGCCCAAGCTCGTTCGGGAGCTGTTCCGAGTTGCTGAAGAACATGCACCATCCATTGTGTTTATTGATGAAATTGATGCCATTGGGACCAAAAGGTAAACTTGCCCTTGAACTGTTGTATGAGATGAACAGTGCTAGGCCTTCCTGTCTAGCAAGTCCTTGCTGTGCGTGGCCCTCTGTATACTTTGCTCTCAGACTTCCATGGGCCTAACCACCCACCCAGGCAGTGCCTGGAAACCATTGTGTCGTAGCACTTGGATGGAGCCAGTGCCATTCTGACTCCTGGGACTTGCTATAATGATGGTAGTCTCTGCCCTCCAGTTAGTAGGTTGGGCCAACAGGGAGACAGGAAAAATGGTGGCGGTTGAGGCACAGAGTTGCTGTGCAGATACGTGATCTGTAATAGTTGAAAAGTGTCTTCATCTGTGCTGCTGCAAACAAAACACCACGCGGGGGGAGGGGGTGCTAAAAAAGCAAAAGCTTGTTTCCTCTCTCTCTGTTCTGGGCCGTGACATCTAAAACCAGGATCTAGCATCAGTGTCTGCTCAGGGCTGCTTCTGTCTGGGATCATGCTTGTCCTCAGTTTTCCAACATTCAACAGAACAGCGGAGAAAAGGGGCCTGTGCCGGCTCCCACCAACCCTTTTAGAAGGCATTAATCACACTCATCCATTGCAGTGGCCATTGTTAGATGTAAACTTTAGAGGCAAGTCCTGACCAAAACATGGGCACTGATACTGTTTTGCCAGAGTGATAGGGAGTGGCCTTCAGGCCGAGTAAAGAACATTGAGTTCCATGCTGCATGTTAACTGTACCTGTTCTTGTAACAGAATGGTTGGGTCTTCAATTCTCTTTTTTCCAAAGATATGATTCAAACTCTGGAGGTGAGAGAGAAATTCAGCGAACAATGTTGGAGCTGCTGAACCAGCTGGATGGATTTGATTCGAGGGGAGATGTAAAAGTTATCATGGCCACAAACCGAATAGAAACTTTGGATCCAGCACTTATCAGACCAGGTCAAATTTTGCTGTTTTTTTTTCCTTGTGGAAAATTAATGGGTTTGTGATTGAAATGTGCTTGGGGGGGTTGTTATACCATGGTACAACATAATTTACTAAAAACACGTCTCCTTGATTGGAGAGATGGCCTAATCAGAAAAATGCCTGCCTGTTAGCAGGAGGGCCTGAATTTGGTCTGCAGAACCCACATATAAAGGTGGGTGAGTGGTTTGCAACTGTGACCCCCACACTGGGGATAGTGGGCTCACTGGCCAGCCTCCTTGCCTAGCAAACTGCTTTTGGCAAGCTCCAAGTGAGAGCCCCTAATCTCAGAAAACAAGGTGATAGGTGCCCGAAGTTGTCCTTTCCACACGCACACACGTGAGTTCAAGTCTGTTTCCTGGAGATCCTGGCTAGGAGGGTGATGCTCTGCAGCTTGGCCCTTCGCAGTCTAGTTTTGTACTGTTAGTTTTTTCCTTCCCATACTCAGAATTTCTAGCCTCAAGCACTTGCTTTCATCCCTAAAGAAAAGAGTCCTAGGCCATGGTTTATTCTTTACATTCAGGTGGCACTGGAAGCCATATATGCTGTTAGCATTTGTAATGTTTCTAAAGTAGGTCATTAATGCCATTCGAGATGTCCCTATGTTTATTTCTGAAGGTATCAAATCAGGGGGTTCAAGTGGGGTGAATTCAGATACAGATGTTCATGAAGCATAGGAGTAAATGTTGGGGTATCACTCCCACATCATCGCCTGACACCTGTGGGGGTGGGCTAAGGCCTGATGGGAGCCAAGTCTGGGTCTGGATGGAAGCGGCTGAAAGCTCTGTACCTGCAGGCCGCATTGACAGAAAGATCGAGTTCCCCCTGCCTGACGAGAAGACCAAGAAGCGGATCTTTCAGATTCACACAAGCCGGATGACACTGGCTGATGACGTAACCTTGGATGACTTGATCATGGCAAAGGATGACCTCTCTGGGGCCGACATTAAGGTGAGTACCTGGGTGGGTTTTCCTCTGGGAATTGGCCTGTTAGGAAAGACTGCAAACTCTAGGGGTGGCAATTAGGCCAGTGTGTGGATGCCTAGCTTTTACTATCACAGTCATTTGTGGGTTTAATACTGCATCCAAATGGAAGATCTGCTTTTTATTAGAAGCCATTTAATACATTACTCCATGAAGTAAATGACCCCACCCCTGTGAACCCACAAGGATCAGTCACTAACATTAAGCTTACCACCCACTGTACCAGGCCTGAGTGACCTGATCTTTTAAGTAAGACTTCTCCTTTAGTCCTGTTAGGGAAGTACATGCTGGGAAAGGTCACCCCAGAGCTGCAGAGGGTCCCCCACATTGTGTTCTTACTCCCACCTTGTATTGATGGACTACTTGGTTTTACCTATTGATTTTGTTGTAAATATGAGTTAATAGCGGTTTTCCTGCTGCCCAGTCATTCTGTCAAGGCCTGTGAGCAATGAATGTGGGGCAGAGTGGGCTCCTCTGTGGGTGCCTTGGTTAGGTAGAGGAAGCACACAGGGTGATTTTCTGGGCCAGTGCCTGCACCGAGGGCATTAGCGTCCGTCCTGCAGAAGTAGGGTAAATAGCTTAGTTTAGTGGGGTTTTTTTCTTAAAAAATACTTTTTAATTGTACTACATGAAGTTTTCTTAAAATTTTTCAAGCATTCAGAAAAGTTGTGACACTTGTTTGTGATGCCTACATGCCCGCCACCTAAATCTAAATGGCTGACCTTTCCTATCCTCATACACAGCCACTTTTTGGTTGAACCATGTAAAGTAAATAATCTGATGGCCATTTCCACAACTTTCAGTGCCAGGATTGTGGAATTCTCGTTTGCTAGTTTGTTTAGGAATTGGGGTTTTGTTTCGTTTTTTAAATTTTAATTATGTAGGGGAGGAATGTGCACAGGAGCATAGGTACCTGCAGAGGCTACAAAGGGCATCGGAGTACAGTGAGCTGGAGTTACAGACAGTCGTGGGCCCAGAGTGGGTACCAAACTCAGTCCTCTGCAAGAGCAGCATGTACTCTTAACTCCTGAGCCATCTCCCCAGTGCCCGGGATTGTATTTTAATGCATGCGTTACAAAGGCTCTTGTTTGACTTTTGGGCAAGAAAACACATTAGGATGATTACTGTTCACCAACATATCTAATGGGAATGTTTCGACTGTAAGTAAATGAAATAGACACACACGCTACTTCCTGCCTTTGGCATATCACTTTCTCCACCTCCTAGAAGCACCTTTAATGAAAGTGAAGCTACGAGAATTTACCAAACCACACAGCTGTCAGAACCTGAGCCACAGTTCAGAATCCCAGATCCCTGGGCCAGTTGACTCCCTTAAAATCTTCCCAGTTTATACATCTTGGATTCTTTCAGAAATTATGATGCATGAGACATTTAAAAAGATAACCTGTTCCCAAATGAGCAACTTGTGTTTAGTCTGTCTTATACTTTATTTCAAAATATCTCTCTGAATTCCAAAAGATAAAAATAAGCATTTCAGGCTGAACATACTGTTCTTTTTTGACTTGGTTTAGTTTGGTTTGTTTTTTTGAGACAGGGTTTCTCTGTGTAGCCCTGGTTATCCTGGAACTGTAGATCAGACTGACCTGGCATTAAGGCCTTGCATGCCCCACCATGCCTGGCTCATACTCTCCTTTCTTTCAGGCAATCTGTACAGAAGCTGGCCTGATGGCCCTGCGGGAACGCAGAATGAAAGTTACAAATGAAGACTTCAAAAAATCTAAAGAGAATGTTCTTTATAAAAAACAAGAAGGCACCCCTGAGGGGCTGTATCTCTAGTGACCCACAGTTCCTTCAGGGAACTTAGTGAGTTCCCCGTACCCCCAGGAGGATGGGAAGCTGCCCAAGGAATCCATTTCCCAGTGAGTTTGCTAGTAGACAGCCTGTCTTGAAGGATGCTGTGCAGGGTGCCCACTAGGCATCTCCATCTGCGGTCATTGTGTTGTGCTCTCTGCTCCCAATAAAGGGTTGTCTGGTTTGCTTTCTACTGCTATGCCGAAGACCATGACCAAAACAACCTGGGGGTGGGGGCAGGAGTTTATTTCATCTCAGTCCAGATGGCAAGTCAGGAACCTGGAGACAGGAACTGAAGCAAGCCCTGGAGGAGGCTGTTCCCTGGCTCAGTCTGCTTGCTTCTACACCCAGGACCACCTGCCTAGGGATGGCACCACTCATTGTGGGCTGGGCCCTCCCACATAAATTGTTTATGAAGAAAATGCCCAACAGGGTTGGCTTGTAGTCCAGTCTGATGGAGGGGAGGCATTTCCTTGGTTGAAGTTGTGTCTTCCAAATGATTCTAGCATCTGTCGGGTTGACAGAAGTCAGCATCAGCAACATTTCACAGCTGTCTGGCTGCACACCTGTAGCTCCTTGCAGCAGAGGGAGGATCCTGCGCTAGGGAAGCTCATTGGCAACCACAGCCCTGCCCCCCACTTCATGTCTCCAAAGCCAGTGCCTCAGACAGAGCCACGGGACCAGTAGTCTTTGACTAGTAAAGGCTATGTTAATGTGGCTGTGTTTTCACAGACCACTTTGCTCTGTGGACTGCAGGGCTCCACAGTGGGCAATACATGTTCCCACGAGGCTGGGGAGCCCTAAAAGAAATAATCAGTGAATAATCTTAGTCCATTGGTGCCTGCCTTTGATCCGGGTTCAGAAACCTCAGCACGTTGTATTTTCTTTCTTAATAGATGGTTCCTCAAAGCCATCGGGTGGCAGGTGGCCTGTGCAGAGAAGGCATATTCCTTTTCTGTAGCCACCATGCCTAAGTTTAAACAGTACAAATTATCTCAGTTTACAGGTCAGAAGACCACTCAGGAAGCTAGAATCTTGGTATCCATTGCACTCCTTTCTGGAAGCTCAAGCAGTGAACCAGTTTCCTTAAGGTCCAGGTTGGCAGAATTCAGCTCCTTGTAGCTGCAGGGCAGAGGCCAGCACTTGCTGTCACTCAAGGACCTTTTGCAGCTTGTAGAGGCCTCTTACTCCTGTACCCCAGGCCTCTCCATCTTCAAAGCCAGAACAGCAGTCCGGCTCTGCGTCCATCTTCTTGTGTCTGTCCGCTTCTACTTTCCTTTCACTTTCAGACCAGACTGGGCCTGCTCAGATAACCCACTTTAATTTGGGATTCTTGGTTTTGTTTTCAACACAGGGTTTCTTTGTGTAGCCAGACCAGACTGGCCTTGAACTGAGAGACCCACCTGCCTCTGCCTCAGTAAGTGCTGGGATTAAAGGCCTGCACCAACACTGCCCAGCTATTTGGGATTCTTCTATTTTTGTTAAGAACTTGGAGCCCAGGCTGGACCTGGACTTGTGTTGGCGGGGTTGGCATTAAATTCTCAATGTTCCTCTGCCTTCACTTGGAATATAAGCATTTGACACCATCCTTGATGAACCGCCATAGGTTATTCACGGATTCCAGGTTTAGGGTGTGGCTATCATGGGGGTGAGGAGGAGTTCTGTCTACCAAAGGATACCTGCACATGGGTAGCCCTGAGTGGATGTTTATTTGTGTAAGATGGAGTGTCCATGAGACACTACACAGCAGCAAAACTGAGGATGCCACCTGGCTAATGTGTGGAAGACCAAGGATAAGAAATGTGTACATGAAAGGATAGACACAGAAAATAAGTACATTATTATTAATAAAGGCAAAGGCAAGAGAAGCAAGAGCTCAAGGTCAGCCTGGGCTCTGGGAGACCATTTCAAAAGCCAGGAAGAGACTGCAGGCATCCGAGCGGACAGACAAGCTATCCTCCCGGCCAGGCCAACGCTGGAAAGGCTGCACTACAGAGCTCTCCACAGTAAAAAAAAAAAAAAAACAAACGAGGCTCAGGTGAAGTGGAAGCAGCTGTGGTCATACTTCAAACTGTTCTAGCTTTCTGCAGAGGGTGGTGGTGCTCTGCCCGCTGAGCACATGGGCACCTGGATTCTGATGGAAGGCAGATTCTGAGCAGTGCCAGGCAGACCCAAAGGCCCTTGTGAATGCTGCTGGTCACCAGAGCGAGACAAGAAACGCTTAAATAAGCATCTACTGTGCTGGATGGAAGATAGAGAACAATGTATTTCTGCTTACAGGGAAAGGAGGAGGTCTCAACGTCAAGTAACCAGGCCTGACTGGGGTCAGAGGCCCAGCCCAGGATCATAAACACATGCAGTGCAACAGGCCAGTGTCAACTGAACGGGGGTGGGTGGAGCAGAAGGAATAAGAAGCTGCATACATCTCAACCATAAAAGGTTTATCGCTGGCATGGCTCCATCTGTACATAGAGTTGATCACATATATAATATGTAAAACAGGAAGTCCAAACCCCACCCAAACAGTGGAGAAAGCCCTTGCAAAGCTGGGGCTCTCCTGCGGACCGGCACAGCCCCCAGTTGACTCTAGTCCTCCAGCAGTAGCTCCAGCTCCTCCAGGGGCAGGCGTACACGAAGCTCCTTCTCAGTCATCACATCCAGGATCTCCTGCAGCTCATCTGGGAAGTACTCCATGGCATCCATGTACAGCACCTAACAGCAGAGAAAGACCAACACTGGCCATAAGCATGGAGCAAGAGCAAGGAGGGTCCCAGCGAGTCCCTGCCCTGCTCAGGCAGCTCTGCATGTCCAGAGGAAACTGCAAATGGCAGCAGATACAGAGTGAAGCCCTCGCTGTATGTGGCCAGCAGTGTTGGCAGCACTACAGTTCACCCTCAGTTTGGTTTCCCAACACCTCGTCATCTGAATAGGACATGGGCATTTGAGCACTGCAGGGGAATGTTGGGAAAGCAGCTAACCCCATGGAGCCCCATCTCTGGACAGTATCACTAGGAAAAGCCTTTGGATTACGGCACTGCCCTGCAAGGCTACACCCTAACACCTCTGGGCAGAGGCCCACAGAAAGGTCCTTGGGAAGCTGAAGACAGCCCTGTGTTTAAATTGAAAGCTTACCTTTGCCCAGGGACAGCTCTGGAGGGCCTTGTAGAACACACCTTTGCTTCTCTCCTTGTTTCCTAAGGAAACCTAAGTTAGGGAGAGAGATCATTTAAGATGGGCAGTGGAGGCAGGGAGGCTGAGGCTACAGTGTGCAGTCTGCACCTGCCCTCAGACACCAAAGCTGGTCTGTGTGGGCTGACACCATCTTGACAACCCGTGGGATGGCTCCCAGGTGCCAGAGAACGCTCTAGGCCACGGCTGTGTTGGATCATTCAACACTGCTAACTTCTGAAGCCTTGTGTCTAGGTGTTGTGTCTAGGTGTTGGTGAGAGTGCTTAGGATGAGACAGGTCCATGAGGTGAGGCTGATGACTTCATAAGCATGGAAAATGATCTGCCATTTTGTGAAAATTACCTTCAGAGAGAAATAACCAGGACCCCTGAGTACTACTTACGTCATTTCTCTGAAAGGCCTTCAAGACAAGGATGATGGCACATCCACATAGGGAGGCTGGAGCAGGATGACATTCTAAACCAGCCTGGACTAAGTAAGACTATCTAAAGTAAAACAATGCCTAAAGATTCAAAGGCAAATTTGCCCATTGCTTATTAAACGTTTGCCAGAGCCTAGAGGCCACTCTGCCTTAGAGGTAGCCTGATGTTGGCCTCTCTACAGCTCTCACCTAGGCTGCTCTATTGGATCTCCTGGAACTGCAGTGTGTGGGTGTGGGTGGGTGTGGGTGTGGGTGTCTAAGAGTTTCAGATCTCCTGGATTTACAAGCAGATGTGGGCCACTTGCTGTGTGTTCTAGAAATGGAACCGGGTTCTCTGGAAGAGCAGCAAGTGTCCTTAACCAGGAAGCCATTTCTTCAGCCTCTGCCACCCTTTCTCTTTTTTTCAAGTTAGATTCCCATGGTTACAGGAAGACTGATTCCCATGGTAACGTGTGGTGGCTCAGGAGATTCCTGATCTGAGGGTGAGACTCTGAATTTTCCAAAGAGCTAATGTAAGTGTTCTCCTTCCTTCCCAAGTCAACACACTTCAATGACCGACCTCTCTAAGTACTAAGTGGAAGCCTTTGTTTTTTTCTTTTTTTGGAAGAAGAAAATTATGTTGTGTTACTGCACTTTCTCAGTCATGGACAGCTAATCCTGGACCCCAGTAAGCCCAGGCACAAGGAGGCTAGCCTCACATAGGAACTCTCTCTGGCATTTCCCTCCTAAGTCACCACAGGAAGCTGCCTTCCCAGATCAGGTGTGGAAGGACCCAGAGCCAGGAGAGCCTGCCTTCCTTCCATGATGTGGCCTTGACTGCTCTAAGGCGTGGCCTTGCATGCACCTGCCCCTCTTAGAGCAGTTTCTCCTGGACGCTACCTGCATCTTCTGAGCTACCTTCTTCATGTCCACTGAGTCCTTGCTCATTTCTGTCAGGGCCGAAACATACTAGGGTCACCACCCCCTCCTTCCCAGAGCTCCCTGTTACCCCATAGTATTGTACCTAGGAAACCATGTCTTCACAGGCAGACCATTAACATTCCAGAGCACTCGCAGCCTCTGTGCAAACCAAAGGAAGTACAGCTAACAAAGGGAGCTGCTCCAAAGCCACAGCCTTGACTAGTGAACACAATCATGTGCCAGGCGTTTACTAAAGGAAGGGCTTACTACTGTAAATGTGAATGTTTTGCTGCTCAAAAGCATCTTTTGAGGATGGGAGAGCCCTTCTCCAACATGCAGCTATCAAACAGGAGGTCAGGACCCCAGCTTTAATGATGACATGCCACCAACTGCAGCTGGCCTGTCACCACACCAGTGCTTCTCACTTCTAGCTGCCTGTTTTCAGTTGGCTTTAAGTCACTAGTTCTGTGAGTCCCACAGCTGACTGTGTTTATCAGTCTACTAGTGTAGCTACAGACAGCACCTCTGATATGTTGCCAAGTTACTGTTTAGGGGCTCGAAGGCCATTTTTGATACGGCCATGGCTCTCCATGTGTCTTATTACTGTAACCTTGGACATCAGGAGGCTAAGAACACTACAGCCCTCAGGCCACACTTCCACATATTAAGAATAGCATCCCCAAGGAGAACAGTGAGGTCTGACTGCACAGTGCAGACAATGCATCACCTTTCCCATGCAGCATGTCCCCGTGTTTCTTTACCACATGAATATCCCGAATCCCCATCCTAGGGAGGCTGATTTGAAGTGTGCATCTCCCATTTCCTTGCTCAGTCTACTTCTCAGTGGGCAATTTCTCTTTAGAAAAACTGTGGATGAGAAAAAAATAGATGGACCTGGCTTGGCACACTACCCCTGTCTCTGAGTATCTGAGTCCTTCTGGTGCAAGAGGAAGGAGAGCTTACACAGAGGCTTCACCTTCTAGCCCAGGAACCAGCACTCACAGGCACCACGTGATGCAGAGTGGACATTTGCACATTCTGCTCTCCACAGGGGCAGCTACCACCAGGCCAGCCAGGACAATAGTAACAAGAGTTGTCACCCCGTCTGTAGAAGCTCACTGGAGTTTAATAATCACCTGCTTTGGCATTTTCATGCCTTCCCAGCTGATGTGTGCCTTCAGATGGTGGATACAACAGCTCTCGAAAAAAATGAAATGACAAAGCCTTCAGGCTTTTGCAAAATTTGACCCTTATCTCAAAACACACGCATCTAACTACTATCTGTTTGCTCATGTCATTTTTTAAGCAATTTACATAAACTGGAATCGCCCTCCCCAGATGTAAGAGTCGCCTCTCTCTAGTACCGCCTGTGTGACCTCCTGAGGTGAGACTGAGGCTCAGGAGGGGTTCGTCCTTCGTGCTAGGAGGAAAGCCATGCAAAGTCTTCCTCTCCCACCAGCCTTGAAAAATGAAGGCCTTTCTAAATGGCCTAAGACCTATGGGCAGACAAGAGATGAACAGCAAACTACATGGAAGTTAAAGAAAATCTAATGGGGACAACCCAGAAATGCCACAGCTCCTTTTTACGTAGTGAGACTTCCTGCACTGTGCACAGCTGGTCAAATAATGGCTGACTGGCTTATCTACTTAGATGTCCTTCACTGCTGTGTAGGAACACAACCAGAGTCATGGACGAAACTGTCACTTTCTCAACACCAGCAGCTTGGCTCAAAGTGCTGATGTGCACAGAGTAACAGCTGGAACGTCCCTCAAACTGAGGCTGCCATCTGCCAACATGCAACTTACGTAGGAAAACTTAGCTGCTGTCTGATTCCTTTTCTTCCTATATCCAAGCAACAGTAGACTTTGTTGTCCTCAGTATTTCTGCAGGGAAAAACTAACAGACTGCATATCTACACACCATCCAGAGGCCCCAGTATACAAACAAGCCTCCCTCCCTCCGGTGGCCTGTCACAGCAGTCTCTCCTAACCCCCCCACTTGCTGACCACAACTCGTAATTGAGCTTTTTTTTTGGTCCTTTTTCCTGTAGTTAATTAACAGAGTGCTAGGAGCCTACCCAGCTGCCTCAGGAACGGCCAGGCCATGTCACTGCTCTAATCAGTCCTTGCTTTACACAACCTCATCAAAGTCACAAATTCCTTAAAGGCCAGACCTTTCAAGTCAACAGCAGCTTTTTGTATACAACCCATGCAAACCTGGCTCATTGCAGTCTCAGTAAAAATTCTGTCAACTGACCTTTCCCTGTGTTCATCTGAACACTTGGGACATGAAACTGGCGAATGCACAGGTGCCCCCTGTTCACTCTAAAGCTCCTTTCTTGGCTTGGAAAGACTGCGGGAGACAGGCAAGCCAGGGAGGGGTCTGTCAAAAACCAGATTCTCCTGCTAGCTGCGCCAGGCTGCCAGGCAGTCAAATCAGGACGCACCACAAATACCATTTCTGCATATAACCCTCTGTTCCGCATGGAAGTCAGCCATAAACCTGGGCTTCTGGCTCTAAAGAAGTACTTGTAAGTGTTGGGGACACAGTTCAGCTGGTAAAGTGAACTAGGAACATGATTCCTAGAACATTACGTAAAAAAACAAAAAGAAGGGCTGGAGAGATGGCTCAGCAGTTAAGAGCATTGTCTGTTCTTCCAAAGGTCCNAGGCATACACACAGATAGAATACTGTATACATAATAAATAAATATTTAAAAAAAAGAAAAAATGAATGTGGTGCATACACTTGTTAAACCAAAACTGGGGAGGCAGAGACGGGGATTTGGGGCTCTCAGACCAGCCAGCCTGGTCTATCTGACAAGTTCTAAACCAAGTGAAAGACCCTATTTCAATTTTTAAAAAGGGGGAGGGGTGAATAGCACCTGAGGAATGGCGCCCAAGGCTAACATTTGGCCTCCACATGCAACACATATGAACACACGCACATACCATGGCAACACATCTAGACACAAAAGACTTCATGAAGACTAAGGCACGGCCCCTGGTGATGAGGACTGGCTTAGCTCTGACCTACGAATGTGCCCGTTTTCCCAGCATGCTCCGAGCTGTCCTCTGGGTCCCTCGGAAAGGCACCCACGTGACTTCTAAGAGCTAGGCCAGATTGTCTTCCCCTGCCTTCCTCTCTAGTGGTGCTGGAGACTGAACCCAGGGCCTGCGCTCTGGAGCCCCATGTCCCACTCAAAGCTTCACATTCTTGACTGAACCTTATCGTTTAATAACAAAATTAAATAAATTTTAAGTAAAGACCAGCAAATTCTATGATCGAGTGGCAAATGCATCAGCTTCTTTGAAATGAAAAGCCCTGGACATTT
Source organism: Ellobius talpinus (assembly GCA_001685095.1). Classification (NCBI taxonomy): domain Eukaryota; kingdom Metazoa; phylum Chordata; class Mammalia; order Rodentia; family Cricetidae; genus Ellobius; species Ellobius talpinus. The sequence continues at coordinate 13,348 of LOJH01050432.1, forward strand.
TCCAAGTTGCAATTTTTAAGAAGTCAATTCATAGAAAACAAAAGCCCAGTAATTACTCCAGAATTCCATTCTCCAGGTATCTTGAAGGAGAAGACACTACTCAACCGGGTTCAATAAAGATTAACCAGTGCCAAAGTGAGAGGTGACAACAGGCTCTCCTTTCCAGGCAGGGGCTACAGACAGCTGCATCTGTCCTACTCATAAATTTAGACACAGGGCTTTGACGAAACAAAAGGAAGAGTGTCAAAAAATATTTTCTTACCAAAAAGTTCAAATACATCCTCCACAGTAGGGGGCACTGGCTGCCCTTGTCGCTCCGAATTGCATTTTCAAACAAGTTCCTGATCCGATGCGTAAGGCCAGTCTCTGGGATGGTGGTGTGGACCTCTCTACCACCTACCCTGCAAGGAAAGAACTCAGGTCATTCTAAGACAAATTCTGTTCCCAACACCACAGCAGGAAGACAGACCAGCAATGGCAAAGGTCAGCACCACCTATCCATCAGTTTCTCAGGGAAGCAATGTCCCCAGGTGTGACTAGAGCAAAGGCACTGGCCAGAGCTATTCCTGCACTATGCTGAGCCTGCCCAGGAATTGTACACAAACCCACCCTGTAATCAGAATGCAAAGTCCTCCTTGGGGTCAGAAAAGGTTTTTCAATTTAAAGTAGACAAGACTCAGAGGGAGTGAAGAAACTATCAATGGAATAAACAAAACCCAAGCAAAATGAGGTATCTTCAAAAGCAATCCTAACATATATGCCCAACGTGAAGCAGCAGACATATTCCAGAAACATGACTCCTAATCTACATGTTCCCAGGATGACCGTTTAGCTATGTCAAAGATGGCATGTGGAGCATGACGCCATTCTCAATGAATGCTGCCAGAAGCTCAGAGCACTGGGACCATCTTCGGGCCACACACTTGCTGCACTGGACCTGAGAGGACCTTGAGGTCAATTCTTCCATGACTCTCATTTGACAGAAGCGGAAACTGTCCAAGAGATGAAGTGCTTACCCAAAGTCACCCAGGTGATGAATGGCAGAGTGGGCACTTGAATCAGAGCTAAGCTGACAGCACAATGCTCTCATTACATCTCAGATACACCAGAAACAAGGGTCAGGTCCAAGCCTGGTGCAGGAACGGTCACCAGTGGTTACTTCCTAAGTGCCTCACTCACTTTTCAGTCTGTTAGCGGAAACATCTAGAGCAGCGCGCAGGTGTGCAGAGCCTGTGCCCTGTCTGCGTGTGCAGGCCTGAGACCTGGCAAGGGGGTGGGAACAGTAACCATCCCTAAAGGTCTGTGAGGCCCATGCAGAGACTGCATAATTACCTTTGAACAGAGTCCACCAGTCTTTTCCTCATCTTCTCGGCTTCAATTGCAAACAGCCACGGCTCCAAGTGTTTGGCAGACCTGGTGACTACGTCCAAGAATCTCCTGGTCTTGTTAGCACTGTGGGACTTATTCTGAATCTGTACATATGCCCTCCAGAGAACCTGGTTGCCTGGATACAGCTTTAGAGCCTCTGAGAGCGTCTCTCGAAGTGGAGCCAGAGGGTACACACTACTGTTCATGTGGAATCGCAGCAGACTGGTATGCATCAGGGTAACGGCCTCGAGAACACTGCTCAAACTCTGGGACCTGGCACTGTCCTCCGGGCCAGGGCCTTCCGGGAGAACAGAGCCCTGCAGCTTGGCAAACACCTGTCCATATATCTGCACAGCAGCATCGATCCCAACAGTCAAATACTGGAAAAGCATAAAGCACTTGACCAAGCTCCCCAGGCAGTCCAAGGACTCTGCAGGAGCAGGGTCTGAGGCACAAGTCTGTCCCAGACAGTCCTGCAGAGCGCGTTCATAAGCTTTTCGGGCTTTCAGAACCTGAGTGGCCATGACTTGCCCAGTGTAGGGCCCGTAGGGGCTGCTCTCGGTCAGTCGCGTTAACACATGGACAGCTCGGCCTGTGGCAGCTCCTTGCGAGTCGGGCAACGGTTCCATCTCTAACTCGGCATAAAGTAGACTGAGTTCACAGAGCTCACGGTCCTTCAGCTCACTGCTACCTGCCATGCTGAGTGCTGTATCGAACACTTTTCTGGCATCCTCTATGTTGCCAAGCAACCATTCCAGGTGTGCATACTGTTTCCAGAGGCAAAAGTTGTTGCGGTTTTCTGGCTCTTTAAGGAGACTCTTGGCTAGTTTTTTGCAGTTTTTTCCCTGAGACTTGAATCGCTTCTTTTTAGTGTGTAGACACCAAATGACCTATAGCAAAAAGAAAAGAAAAACGCTGGGTCCCCCAAGTACTTCCTTTGTCCTGTCAGGCTGAGGAGGCACCGCCAAGGCAGCAGTCCCACACTTCCTGTCAAATCTGGCTAACACCAGCTCCCTGAACTAGAAATGAAACTGGGGTTCACCATGGCCACAGGCGCCAGCATGCACACAACCTGGTTTTCACTCGAATTCCCAACAGACAGGCCCAACCCACTCCAAATATTCATCTCCAAGAGATGGGCCACATTGCTCTTTTGTCCAAAGGCAAGAGCTCACTGAGGGCTGAAAACGATGAAATATACTGGGACCCCACATCTCTCTTCCATGTTTTTCATGACTCAATCATCCAGTGAATAGAACTTTTCAAAGACACAATTTTCATACAACCTGGTGTATGTTAGCTGCAGATAGTTTTAGGACTGATATATTAAAAGATGGAAGACATGAAGTGGGGGTGGGGGTTCCATGAAGAGTTGGGGGAAACTCTGTAGATGTGACCTAAATACATTGTATACATGTATGAAATTACCAAAGGATATGTATTTTTTAAATGAATTGAGAACATATTATCCATGAGAAGGCAGTATTAATACTGGCCAGCAGAGGGCAGAGCAGAGTCTGGGACCTCACCTTGCATGGCCAACAGCTATAGAGCGCAAGGGTAAGCAGCTTATTTTCCTGCCCTAAGCCCCAGATCCTCTAACCCTGCTTAGGCTGACGATGGTTCTTAGCACTAAGTGCCTGGATAATCGCCAACAACAGACCAATCACTGGACTGCCTCCTGCCTGCCTGCTGTTCCTTCACATCTGTGGTGACGGCAAGAGCCACTGAAGGACGAAGTTCTGTGACAATGACGCTGGGGTGCATGCATTTGGAGTGATCCCGACACACTGACATGAAATGAGGGAGGAGGCAGCTGCAGTTACCTTGGCAACCTCATACCGCAACCAGAAGAGGCAGAGCTGAGATTTCTGCTTGCCTGAGAACAAAGGCAGCACAAGGTGGAAGACGTTGCGGATAAAATCCTCGCCGTCTCGGCTGTGACCTTTGGTCCAGCGAGGACAGCCCAACTGCTCCATGTAGCCAACACAGCTAATGCCCGAAAATGAAGGGTTGAAGTAAGTCAAAGGCTTTTCATCATAAAGTTCACTATCAAAGACGCTGCTCTCGTCCATGGCCAGGTAAAGGCAGGAGGCTGGAGGAAGGAAACCGGAAGGCACGCCCAAGAACTGAAGAAAGGCCTCAATAAGTTGGAAATGAAGATCAGGACTGGAAAGTCTGATTAGAGATTGCCCAATGTCATCAAACAGCACCTGCAAGCAAGACAAGACACAGCCAGTGAGACACAAGAGCTGTCACAGGCTTCACGGCTCTTTACAGACAGTACTAACCCAACATTAGCAGCTAAGTTTTCTGCAAAACACAAAAATCAAGCGGCCTCCCCAGGCAACATGAGCGACTGGACAACAGCAAGCCGTAGCCTGAAGGTGCCATGAGAATTTGCGCACACCCAGGGAGTGCTGGGAAGGAGGGAAAGACCAATAGGCTAAAGTCAACAGCTTCCAAAGCTGGACTCACAGAAAACCTAGACCCATGTTCATTTCAGAAGCAAACAATTTTGCAGCTACGCTGGCAGAGAACAATTACAGAGACCTTTGACTTTAGGGTGGAAGACTTACTCTTTGTTGTTTCTTTCTAGAAATCTGCTTCAGAAAAGAACACTGCTCAGAGATAGATACACAGGTACATGTGAGGAGGGACAGCAGAAGCAAAGGACTGTAAAGAGCAATTAGGAGCCTGATGCTAGCTCTAAGTGTTCACACATGACTTCACACATTACTTAACCCACAGCCAAGGACACTACCCTGCCCAAGGTGCTTTCACAAGGACTGGCTTCTCTGCCACTAGGTAGAGGAAACTAGGTCCAAGCACAATAAAAGTGGATGGCCAGGATTCAACAAGCTGAACCATCAACTGACCAGAAAGCTTTTCCTCCTTAGGCTTTTTTAGAGAAGATGCAAAATGACAGGAAGTTGCTCAGTCTGCTCCAGGAATCCGCTCGACTGTGAACTCTCTGAAATCCTCAAACACCAAACAATGATCCTCCTCCCTTTAAACATCCAGGAGCTTCAACCAACAAAGGGGCTTGGGAGCTCCCAGGCTCTCTGCTCCCCACACCAGGCCTGCTGAGGTTTCAGCAGAGGCTGCTGATCTTCTGGTCCACCCCTACTCTGAGCCTGGCCTCAAACGCTGTCGGCACCAAGGCCTGCAGGCTCCAGCATCTGACACTCTTCAGCATCCACTAACTCTCACTGCCTGATCACTGCCACAGGACAGCCTGTAGGCTCAGGTGACAAGCAGCAAGTGGGCAAGAGCAACCCACCCCTTCAAGAGAGGGTCACAAGAGCCTCATCCACTGAGAAAATCTCAATCTATACACACACATTGTATCACAAGCCAAACAATGAGCTGGTATCTTGTGAAGACTGGATCAATTCCAGGCATCAAAACAGTGAGAGATCCTGCCTCAAAGAAAGAGTGGAGAATAAGAAGCCAGGGTACTTGATGTCCTCTTCTGGCTATCAGGCATAACTGGAGAGAGACAGAGAGAGAGAGAGACAGAGAGAGAGAGAGACAGAGAGAGAGAGA
>LOJH01050434.1:11134-23814 GCA_001685095.1 Ellobius talpinus
TCTGGAAGAACAATCAGTGCTCTTAACCTCTGAGCCATCTCTCCAGCCCCTAGGTTGTGCTTTTCATACTACATCCATGACCTGCAGGGCCCGAGACTTCTGCAGACCCGTGAAGTCACCATCCTGAATCCTGCACACTGGTGGTCCAGGGCTCCTGCCTGCCATGGTAGGTGAGCTCGTGCCACAGGAAAGCTGGCTGCCCTAGATGCTCTTTGATTTTGACCTTTTGTTACATAAAAATGACTTCTGTCCACCTATGACCGTGATGAGGGGCACAATAAGAACTTTAGGGCAATATTGTTGCTTTTTGAGTTCCCAATATTTCAAGAATACCAAAAGGAATGTATCCATTGTCACATATCCCAGTCCTACCACAGAGGCCGGGGTGCACATCTAAGTGTATCACAATCGACAGTGATGCTAGGCAGTACCATCTGAGAACAGCTGGCAGGGTTAAGGCACACACAAGAGGCTGACAAGCTGACAGCTGAGTGTGAAGAGGAGAAGGTGAACCTCCTGGGTGTCAGCAAATAATTCCTTCTGTATGGAATCTAAAGAACTGGCTAAGAGGTAAGCGTGGTTACATAAGATCATTCTATAGAATGCTCATAACTTTTAGAGTTTAAGTCAGGTTCCATGTTGTAAATATTTTGAGAAAACCCCTAAAATGTCAGGATAAGAATCTATAGAAACTTCTAAACCAGCCAAGGGAGAGTATTTCAACCAACCAATCAGAAAGCAGGAATAGAACCAGTTGTAGTGGTGCCATGCCTATAATTCCATCATTTAGAGGGCCAAGGTAAGAAAGATGCCATGACTTTGAGACTAGGCTGGGGATCTTGCTTCAAAAGGAAATGAACTGGAAAAGATGGTTCAGTATTACGAGGATTTGCTGCTCTTGCAGAGGACTGGAGTTTGGATCCTAGCATGCAGACTGGGTAGCTTAACTATGGATCCAACTTCAAAGGTATCTTCTTGTATACACACACACACACACAGAGACCCCTTTAAAAACAAACAAAGCAGGACTGGGGTGGAAGAACAATTATTAAAAATACAGGAGTGTAGGCAACAATTATCACCAGAACCAGGCAGGCATGGTGGCTCAGCACTAGTGAGGATAAAGGATTGTGGTAAATTTCAGGCCTGCCTTAAGACAAGAGAGAGCCTCGCTTTATGCTCCTGATCCTCCCTCCCCCATACCTCCATTAATAATGGTAAATTTCTATTTATAGGAGACACTTAAAGACTGAACATATAAGCTATCTTGTTTTCTGTTTAATAAAATTACTATCCCTTTCTTCAAAGAGAAGTTACTACCAACAAACTAACATTCAAAAGTATCAAGATTCCCCGATACTGAGAATCTGTGAGACTGATGGCAATGGTTAATTAGCACACCTTGAAGGTGAGGTCAAGCCATCCAGTTACTGTCAGCAGTAGGTTGGTGGCGTGCTGGTAATGTCTACAACTCCTTCCTCCCAGAGCTGCTGCTGCCCAAAAGTCCATCTCCTAATAGTTCTGGGAACATAGTCAACAGCTAGAGATGCCTGAAGGCCATGACCTTCCCCTTAAGGTACTGACAAGGGCTTTGGTCTTTTTTCCAAAGAAGACTACTAGACAGCTGTGGGAATAGCTACTCACTCAAATGCCATAAATTTGACAGCAAGTGAACGCACTATTCATACCAGCAATTTAAGGCAGCAAGGGGCTGGAGAGAGGGCTTCAGAAGTCCATAGCACTGACTGTTCTTTTGGAGAACCCAGGTTTGATTTCCAGCACCCAAGTGATGACTCAAAACTGTCTTTAGATCTAGTTCTAGAAGCTCCAGAGCTGCTTTCTAACTTCCTTGGGTACTAGGCACACATGGTGCACAGACAAAAGGCATACACATACCTATATGTTAAACATGATATATTTGCTGGGTATGGTGGCATACCCTTAAAAAATAAATCAGTATGAATAAAACTTAGCAAGTGGAAACAACTCATAGAAATATGTGAAAATATATGAATTATATATATACACACACACAAACCTGATAATAAATATTCTTAAGAATAAGGAGACTTCAAAAGCAAGAGGGTCAGAAGTTCAAGGTTATCCTTAGCTACTTACCAACCTGGAGGCCAGCCTAAGAGGGAGTAGGGGAGGGGAATTTCTCTTGGAGAAACGGTCAAAAAGTACATTTAGATAGAGGGTGTAGGGCTGGAGAGATGGCTCAGAGGTTAAGAGCATTGCCTGTTCTTCCAAANAATTCCCAGCAACCACATGGTGGCTCACAACCATCTGTAATGGGGTCTGGCACCTTCTTCTGGCCTGAAGGCATACACACAGACAGAATATTGTACACATAATAAACAAACAAACAAACAAATAAATAAATAAATAGCGGGTGTAACCACTGAGAAAACTGTACTCAGAAATACCCAATACTATGAAGATAACAAGCCCAGTAACATTAACTTTTTGGAACTCAAAGTGCAATATAACTACAGACAAGAGTTGAAGAGCATGAATCTTGACAAGAAGGCTAACGTACACTTAACCAACAGGAGTAAACAAATATGTTTAGTATAAGAGGCACAGCAAGCTGGGAGCACTGAAGTATACATGTAATCCCAGTACTAAAACAGCAGGAGCAGGGAGGTCATGAGTTCCAGGCCAGCTTAACTGTAGCAAGTCCTTCTTTAAAATATAGTGAAGGGCTAGAGAGATGCCTCAGCTTTAAAGGCTAGGCTCACAACCAAAAAAAAAAATACATTCTATTTACTTCTAAGCAATTATGCAAAAAAACCTTAATCTGTACTGTATAAGCCTACATGAGTATAAGTACCATGGGTATTAGAGGCATTGGAGACCGGAAGAGGCCATCAGATCCCTGGAACTGGAGTTATAGGTGGTTGAGCCATTATGTAGATGCTAGATACTGAACCTGGGTCCTCTGCAAGAACAGGAGGTGCGCCTGACAGCCTGAGCCATCTTTCTCTGGCCCCTGTGTTATTTTAAATAGGAAGAAGAGGGTCAGGTAAGAAAGTGCAAGCTAAATCTCTGGAACCAACAGAAATTATGGTGGAGATACCCAATGTCATGAAGTGTCCTCCATATGTGCTGCAGCATGCATTGTGCCCCCTGCACCAACCTTACGTGTTTTAGTCCTGCAACTCTAGCTAGTATAGTGAAGGAATGAAGAGAGCACAGATACAGTGAAGCTGTGATGGGCAGAGTGAGTGTGTGTGTGTGTGTGTGTGTGTGTGTGTATCTAACCACTATTGCTGAACTTGGAACCTCATTTATGCTTATTAGTAAGTACAGCCCAAGGACAGGCGTTAGCTAGTCTCAGCAGGTGAAAAGTCTCAGGCTATAAACATCTGGAAGGGAGAAGCTGCAGGCCTGTTTGCTCACACTGATAATCATCCATAAACTTTAATACTGGGATTCCTGAGAAGTTTTGCCGTATCTCTGAGCTTGGCCCATATATTTAATGGCTTTGAGAGACCCTGACAGGCCACACCACATCAAAATATATATTCCCTCTAGATTTCACTCCCTCGGGGCTACCTCTGCTGCCACACCACCACCCCACATACAATAACAAAAATTTAAACAGAAGAAAATTTGCTACTCAATAAAATGAAACAAAAAAATCACCCATAGCACAGTTAAGTGTGTGAAGGTTTGAATGAGAACATTTCCATAGACATGTATTTAAATATTTTGGTCCCCATTTGGTGGAACTGTTTGGGATGGAGTAGAAAGTGTGGCTTTGTAGGAGACGTGGGGGTGGGCTTTGAGGTTTCAAAAGTTCACACTATTCTTGGTTTGTCTCTGCTTTGTGCTTGTGGAGCAAATGTGAGGCATGAGCTACTAGCATCATGCTGCCGGCCATGCTCTCCACCGATGATGGTTACGGACTTAGCACCCGCTGAAGTGGGTAAGCCCCAATAAATCCTCCATAAATTACCTTGGCCATGGTGTCTTCCCACAGCCACAGAGAAGTAGTCAAGACAAAGTAGAACATGGGCAATAACAGCAGCAGTTCTACTGGCAGCACTTAAAAGGAAACACAAGTGTGCAGACACAAGGGTTCAGGCTCACACTTCCCTCCTCTCTGCCACTTGGCAGACAGTGTAATGAGACACTGCCTCTAAGGCAGACGGAGACAGTGGACTGAGACACTGCCTCTAAGGCAGACAGTGGACTGAGACAGTGGAGACAAGGAAGAGTGCTGGGGAGGCCGACAGCTCACTGCAGCGCAAGTGGGGCAGCGGGGAGCTGGGCTGGCTGAAGACTGACTTTACTATTGCTGTTTTTACCACAGCACAGGTCATACTGAAGACTTCATTCTGAGATGCAGAAATAATCTACAGAGTAACATTTTGCAGGGTCTACAATGTTGAACATAAGGACTCGCATGTATTTGAAACCAAGCAATTTGTGTATATTATAAATAAATTTAAAAATCTGGGGCCAAGGAGATAGCTTAATTGGTAAAGGTACTTGTGACGCAGTCCAATGACTTGAGTTCTATCTTGAACACATAGCAGAGGAGAGATCTGACTACACCAAGCTATCCTGACTCCTAGACAGGCATCATGGCACACAGACACAGACATACATATATACCTACCTACCTATCTTTGGGGCCAGTGAGATGACTCTGTGGGTAAAGGCACTTTTGCTGAGTACTTGAGCTCTCCACAGAATATACAAAACAGGAGGGAACTGGTTCAAGTTGTCCTCTGACCACCACATGCACTGCTATTGCAGGTGTCATGCACACACACACACACACACACACACACACACACAGACACACAAACTATGTATAAAGGGCTGACAAGACAGCTCAACAGATCTTAGGTGCTTGCCAGCAAGCCTGACACCAGCGTTCAATTCCTAGAACCCACATGATCTGGAAGGAGAGATGTCTTCCACCTTCACACCACACTGTGGCAAGTGTGCACACATGAGATGGGTAAGGTGTTAAAAGCCATTTTACATTTGAAAGTCTACCATGTGCCAGGTCCAACAACTAGAGCTGGTACTGTTTCACTTCACAGAGAAAGTTAAACAGAGGTTTCTTCATTTACTTTTACAGAAACAGCAAGCACAAAGACCCCCAAAGCCTGCAACTCTCCCAGTAAGTTACAATACCTCACAATTAAGAATATCTCAGGAATGGCAGGTAATGAAGTACCAGGATGGACAACGCTAGTATAGAGGTGGGGAGCACTGGCGCCTCATTCACAATTGCCTGAGCTTTCAAATGGCCACTATAAAGGACCTTTGTATTCACATGGAAAAACTGAAACCTATTTTATACGTTCCATTTGGGAGAAAGGAATTTTATAAACTTAGGAATGTCATAGGGCACAAACAAATGGACTCTGTAGAATTTGGTGGAATACCAAGACACTTTTAGAGACCTAGAAAAAGCACACTTTATTCCCACATCCCCAATAAGATTCTCATTCACATATGAGAGTAAGCCAATGTCAGACACTGACCCTCAGTCCCCTTCTCTCTTTTAGTTTCCTGAGACAGGATTTCTCTGTGCAGCCATCATGGCTGTCCTGGAACTCGCTCTGTTGACCAGGTTGGCCTCTAACTCAGGGATCCACCTGCCTCTGCCTCCCAAGAGCTGAAATTAAAGATGTGCTTCACCAACGCCTGGTGACTCTTACCATCTCAAACACTTACAGTCTTGAAGAGGTCTGACCGAAAGGAGGCATACATATCACTTGGTATTATTTCTAGCTGTTGGGACTTTTAATATAGTTTAAAATGTCCAAAAATGGAAACAAGTCTTGAGAGAAAGAAACCAAGCCATGGGAAGACTGCAGGGGAACAATGCATTAACTGGGCTGAATAAAAACCAAGGAACTTTTCTGAAAATTGCTTTCCTTTGTGTGTGTGTGTGTAATTTTACATCTCTTTGATCATACCAATAAGATCAAATAAAAAAATATGTATTTAAAATTCTTTAAAGTCACAAAGAAAAAGAACTCACCCATCAAATACAAATATACTATTTTATTCTATGGGAATAGTTCTGTGGTTCCTGCAAAGGGAAAATCCAAAGACAATTAAAGACCAAGGAACAGCAGGACAGTACAAGTCCAGGTTCTGTTTGTTGGTGTTTTTTTCTCACCCTCCTGGGGGTGGGGGTGGGGGAGTGTGATTTCTACATAATTTTAACAAAAAGTAAGTAATCTGACGCAACAAACAGCTACATTTATGAGGAATGACTGATGATCAACCAGTTTGAAATTAGTTTAGGGGTCTGAAGCCCCTGCACTAACATGCAGCTGAAGCCCTGATACAGTCATTTATCATAGTGGTTGTTCTCTTAAAATACATTTTTTTCTCTCTGGTATTTCATAACAATTTATCTACTAAGCTAACAATATTTGTTTTGCATACACCTATAGATGGGAAATGTTAGTGTTTACACAAACCATAACTGATACAGTGGGACTGGACACCTGGTGTTTCTGGATGGTTTATTGGTGACTTATCAGACAGGTGAACTGCTTTCCCTCCAATCAAACAAGGTCTGGAAGGAAGCAGTTTCCCATCAAAAATGACAAACACAGATGGAATTAGCCGTACAGACGGGGGCAGATTTACTTCTTTCACACAGTTCTTAGTAACAAAAAGGAGATTCGTTACAGGCAGAGGACAGAACCACCAAGTACACAATGTCAAAGGCCCATTTAAAATTCTGTTGAATTTAAATGACTTATTTAAAAAAAAAAAACTTGCTACCCCCACCTAATATATGGGACCACACTGAAGTCTTTCACTTCAGAAGAAGCTTAGGACTTCTCAGTTCCGCTGTAAACTCAAATTAACTTCAATTAAAGAAGCTCAGTAATTAGCCAACATTATTAAAAGCTTGATTTAAATTTTGTAGGGAAGAAACCGAGAATGGAGTCTGATAATGTCACACACACCTATGCCCTGCAATCCACACAGAACTAAGACAGCTAGAATCTGGAGTAATGCTGCTTATGGAGATGCACTTGTACTCTAACCCTAGCATCCCTAACTTTCAAGTCCTTAGGGCAACAAGGTCAACTTCCAAATGTTTACTACGATCTTCCCTACCTTAATTCAGATAGCTACGTAATACTGTGTCTCTGTGGGATCGCCCACATTTGTCAGAATTGTGGAGACAGATTATTCTGTTTGAAATGACAAGGGCCTCCAGAAGCTGGTGCAAAGGACAAGAAGAGTCACTCGGAAACAGGAAAGTAAAACAATGAAAGAAAAGCTGCCATTGGGGGAAAACTGGGAAGAAAAGGAGCCTCCACTTCTGTGCAGCAGAGCTGAGGCTATGAGACAGCAGCAATAACGGTGTGCACCAGAAGGAAGCTGTTAGTGGGCTTTCTATAAACAGTTCAAGACGCCCGGGGTCTAATGGGCTCCACAGATTTTCTGTGTACATAATCAGCTTGTGGACTATTATCCTTTTACCTTCAATCACCCACATCTGAGAAGATAAGACCAAAATAAAAAGGGGCACACTAACAGCAGTGGAGGGCGTTTCCCCATGTGAGGGCCTTCAGTCAAAGTACCAAAGGCTTCTATCCTTCACATAAGTGGGTTGGCAGTGTAAATCAATCAAGACCACTGTCTTTTTACAAAAACATGAGTATTTTTATTGGATCTTCAAGGCTGAGTCCCAGTGTCCTTATTTGATGTCAGTCTCAGCTCTGTACTGATTTCCTTTCTGACTCATGGACAACTTGCTCAAACAGCCTACTGCAGCCAGGGTCTCACTCCAAAGCTACCCCTTTCTAACTAAGGTTACTATAGTAGAATTGTATACAACAGTTTTCCTTAAAAATATTCCATAATTTCTTATTCCCAAACAAAATAAGATTACGCACCACTTAGAAACTGGTTAGTCATTCGAAGATGTCTACGAACTCTCTCCCTGCCAATCATTCACACTCCTCCCTTCGGGTTTCACTTGCAGCCACACTGTGGCTCAGGAGCTGCCTGTTCTTCACACCTCACAAGCGAGTCAAGAGGACTTGGGCTATACATCTTCCCGATAGCTGAGTGCATTCACAGCTTGGTGCACACGAAAGAGCATGAAAACAGGAACTTGACTCCATCTTAATCTGATAATTCAACATCAGAATCTTCAGATTTGGCTTTGGCAAGTTCTTCATGGACCTCCCTCACCATGAGAATGCGCGTCAACATGGTGTCCAGGGTTCCAGGGTCTATTGGGAATGTGGAGTACCACATGGGGCTATTAGGAACACAGGAGCGCTCAGGCTGAAGGTAGAACACATCATTCCTCTGCTTCACACTTTCAGAACTATCCACAGGAGGGAACAAACAAAACAAAAGAGAAGGGAAGCTGAGATCAGAACACAGGAAACACACATCATTCTTTCTTATATAATGGTTCTGAACTTCTCCACAGGAGTAGATAGGGACATAGGCATTCTCCTCCCAAGAGTAACCTATAACTAAATCCAAAGTGGTAGACTTTAATAGAGAGAAAGCACAGCTGGATGTGATGGCAGACACCTGTAGTCCCAGTACCTGAAGGTGATGAATGAGGATTACAAGTTCAAGGTTTGAGGCCAGCTTGAGATACATGAGACCCTGCCTTAAAAAAAAAAAAGTGGTGGCACATGCCTTTAATCCCAGCACTTTGGAGGTAGTGGAAGGGGAATCTCTGTGAGTTCGAGGCCAGCCTGGTCTACAGAGTTCCAGGACAGCCAGAACTATTTCACAGAGAAACCCTGTCTTGAAAAAACAAAAACAAACAAACAAACAAAAAATGAAACATAAATCAGGTCCTTCATTTCAAATGCTGGTAGGAGTAAAGCATGTCAATTCAAGAAAAATGAATCCTGAGGTCACCCAATGTCATTATTTCTTTGATCAAAAAAAGGACTTTTAGTATGAGTCACACATTATAATCAGAGATTCACTGAAAACTTTCAAGTCTGGACTAAGACTGTATGGGTAAGTGGGAGAGCATGCCTAGCATGGTGATAGGCCTGGTAAGACTCCAGCTCTTTAAAATACAAAACTGAGTATCTGTAAAGCCTCCCCCTTATAGGTTTAACAAAAACCAATCTCAGATCTTGTTTTCTATACAAAAAAATTAATCACTATAGATTAGAATCTACAATACAGCAAAAGATCAAATGAGACATAAATTTTGCTTTGGAAGACATTTTGGGAAAAAAACTTTGTGAGAAGAGAGAGGGCTTGCTTTTTAGCTCCAAATCCAGGCAGATAAAAGGATGGAGAAAACAGAAATCAGAGGCAGACCCAGGACCACAGGCCAACTATGCTTCTGGTTTCCAAGGACTTGTGCTGGGTGGTGAGTGCACTGTACTCAGAGCACAGAAAGAGAGCCCTTACCATTTTGACAGGTAAAATTCATAAAGTCGAACAGGACATCTCAGTGGGTTGTCAGTATTCTCTGCCATCTCCACACCCACTGGAGCCTCGTCATCTTCATTTCGTTTCCTCTTGCCAATTGTTAGTTTATCTTGAGAAAAAAAAAACCCAAATGCTTGTGTAAGAGAAGTGCCAACAGACCTAGTGAGCTTTGCTTCATGGCCAGAGATCCTGTCACTCCTGCCCTTTTGCATTTATTCAACAATACTCACTGAGCTCCTAATGTGCTAGGTGTCAAAGTGTTTAGTTTATACCCTAAACACTATGCTTGTACTGTAACACATGTTCCCCATCCCTGTCAACAAAGAAGAGTGACGTGACAAAAGGGACAGTGTTGGTGGGATATCTTCCTTTGGAGTTTGCTTTGTTAGTAGACTGGATTAGGTACATGTTAGGAAGAGTTGCCCTCTTTCTATTTGGACTTGTTTCTCCTCTGGGACACTAGCACTGACTCAGTTCTTGCTCAAGTTCCTTCTCCTTGTGTGGTCTAAGAAACAACATCTTAAAGTCTCAGCTGAGTTGGTCATCTGATAGGACTGGCCTCTATAGGGGCTGGGCTCTCAGACAATACAGGGTGCAGGCATAGGAGAGAAGCTCCTGCTTCTTATCTGTCCACTCAGTCTAAACAAAGTTCTACTAAGTAGACTCAAGAGCCAGAGTGGCTCATGTGTTTGTGTGAGTGTGCAACATTGTATACATATGTGGAGGTCGGGAGACAACTATAGAGAACTGATTCTTGTCTACCTTCCATGAGCAGGGGACTAAAATTAGGTAATCAGGGTTAAGCAACAACCGCTTTCCCTTGCTGAACCCTCCATTTTTTTTTTGAGGCAGGTTTCTCACTGACTTGCAGCTCAGTCATATGCTACATTGGCTGGCCTGGGAGCTTCTGAGATGCACCTGTCTCTGCCCCCACAGTACGGGGGTGACAAATATGCACGGCCACTCCTGATTTTACAAGGTGACGGAGAATCTTCACTCAGGTTCTCATGCACATTTGGCACTTTAGACGCTGAGCCATATCCCCAACCTATTTTCCTTTTTCTTTGTGGGCTGGTTCTCAAGACAGGGTTTCTCTGTGAAGCCCTGGCTATCCTGGAAACTCACTCTGTAGACCATGGTGGCCTTGAACTCAGAGATCCACCTGGTCTGCCTGAGTGCTGGGATTAAAGGTGTTCACCTCTACACCCAGCCTCCAAGCCATTTTTTGAAGATTTTTTTTTATTTTATATGTGTGGGTGTTTTGCTTGCATGTATATCTGTGTACGACCTTTATGCAGTGCGCACAGAGGCCAGAAGAAGACAGCAGACCTCCTGGAAGCAGAGTTACAAACATCTGTAAGCTGCCATGTAGAGTTGGGAATAGAGGTCCTCTGGAAGAGCATCCTTTTGCAGAATATTCCTTTACAGTTTGTGAAGATGTGTCACTGTGATTGGTTTAATATAGAGCTTCAGGGCTATTAGCTAGGCAGGACTTCTAGGGACAGAGAGGACTCAGAGAGTAAGAAAGGCAAAGTTGTCAACCAGACACAAAGGAAGCAGGATGGACAGTTAGAGAGTAAAGGTAACTGAGCCACCTAAAAGAATGCAGATTAGAAAGTAATGGTTAATTTGTTAGAAGAATTAGTTAGGAACAGGCCTAAGCTAATGCCAAGTTTTCATAATTAATAATACATCTCCGTGTCATCTTTTGTAAGGTGCAACCCAAAGGAAACATCTGACTACATATGGCATCCAACATGGGTGCTCAAATATCCAAACATAAAGAGCCTGAGAAAGCTAAGAAAAGTTCTGGACAAGGAGCCAGTTGTGGCTTCCTAGTCCTGCAGCCCCTCAGGCGGTCAAGTGTTTGGCATGCCAAGCCACCACCAGGTGGTAAGCTGAGTCTTGTGGCAGCTAACATGGCAATTTAAGATTTGTCTCAAGCAGAAAAAAAGAATTCTGCAGGTATTCAGTAAAGACAGATCCAAAAGGGAAAAAAAAACACTAAATAGGTTATAGTGTGCTTTTAAAAATGTGCATAGGATTAAAAAAGAAAATGGGTATAGTCATAGAAAAAGTTTATAAATAGTAAGATAGTTTTTAAAGAAAGAATAAAATAATATAAAAAGGACAAGCCACATAAAGATGTGGAATATTGATCCTAAATGGTATCTTACAGAGTCTGAATTTTTGATTGCTGATGAATAAACAACAGCTACTGAGAAACATTGAATTCTAACAGAGACTGCTAGATTAAACCAGCCTAGAAAGTTTAAGAGTACCTTAACTTTTTGTTTTGCTTTGTTATTTTGTTTTTCGAGACAAGGTTTCTCTATGTAGCCCTGGATATCCTAGAACTATCTCTGTAGACCAGGCTGGCTTCTAACTAATAGATCCACTTGTCTTTGCCTCCCAAGTGCTGGGATAAATCACTACCGCCCAGCTACAATACCTTAATTTTAAAATGGAAGTCAGGCCTGGCAGTGGTGGTGCACGTCTTTAATCCCACCACTCGAGAGGCAGAGGCAGATGAATCTTTGTGAGTCTGAGGCCAGCCTGGTCTACAAGAGCTAGTTCCAGGATAGGCACCAAAGCTACAGAGAAACCCTGTCTTGAGAGAAAAAAAAAACTCAGAAAATTTATTCCTTTGGGGAAGAGGTTATTCTTTTGTTTCCACAGAAAACAAAAAGCTGTGGATTCCTTTAAGGTCGAGATCAGGCTTCATCAGGGAAGACCCCTGAAAATCCAGGCTACAAATATAAAGAAATGAACCTTAAAAACTACAAGACAGGAGATGCATATTTTACCTGCTTAGACATAAAACAAAAAAAAATCATCTTTAGCTGGCTTGTGTACAACACACAGTTCACACTTGTGTTACTGCAGATATGCATGTTACCTTTGAAAGTTTGTTTTCAGAACAAGAGGACCAGACACCAATGAAAACAGGTGGCCCAGGTGATCGATCCATCCTCTCAGAGTGCCTCTGCTACAGTTTCCTCAGAGTTCGGCATTCAGAACAGCTTCCTCTGATAGCTGAGGTGGTCTAGCTTCAGACTATTCTAGTCAGGACTACAGAAAGCCTTGCATTTTTCAATTGCACAGAGACAGGACAACAAATGTTATGGCTAGTTTTCCCAGGACTTGACAGTTATCTCAATTTTCTCAAGTTTCCTAAAGATGTCACTGCCACACACAGCAGGAAGCATGTAAAAACCACGAAGGAAGGAAGGGAGGGAAGGAGGGAGGGAGGGAGG
>LOJH01050437.1:0-12679 GCA_001685095.1 Ellobius talpinus
ACCACAGTGCAATTTACAGTGTGGCCCTTGCACACATAACCTACGCAATGTACTATACATAACTTATGGTTTCTAGAATACCTAACTGTAATGGTTTTTAAAATGAGATACCTCAAATTGATGGCAAAATAATATGGGTTTTTTGACATGTCTAATTATGGAAAAATAAAACTTACCTGGGATTATATTATCTAAATTACCGTAAATTGGAGCATCTTCAACATAATATTCATCAACTCTGTAACAGGGAAAAATAATTTTCTTTATTAGATAAAATCTGCTTTACACTAAGTAAAATGCAAGTAATAATTGGTTAACTAATAACTAATTTCTTAGCTATCTTCAATATCTAGTAAACTATATGTTCTTGTTCAACCATAGGAGTCTTTCTATGGTAGAAGGGATCATATATGAATGAGTGAAAGCATGAATCACATATTCATGTGTATAAGTGTGTGTCTATGTCTGTATATGTGCATATTTATGTGCCTATGTATGTTTCTATGCATGTATGTGTATGTGCAAATTAAAAACTGAGATTGGAACCTTCTTTCATGAAGAAGGATAATATACAATTACTGAGAACTCATGTGTTAGTGACTTTTTGAAGCACATTTCATATGCTTTGTTTGTTTGCTGGTTTGATTCTCAAAGCAATTCCAACAGGCCAGCACTATATTGCCTTGATTTATAGATAAGAAACACAAAATACACAAATGCATGACTTCTTGATTTCAAGGTCACAAAAGTAGAAAATAGCATGGTTAGGATTAGAATGCAGGTTGTCTGTGCTATTAGTTTTTCTGCCTGTTTGCTTGCTATCAGCACAGCTCTGAAAGGTCCTTTAAAACTACATTGGTTAAGTAAATTCTTTAGACTCAGATTGGCAGATGGAATATAAAGATTGACAACACTAGAGACAGGAGAGGCCTGAGAGTCAGATAGATGAATTTATTACTTAGCTTTATGAGCAAGATCAGAAATAATTACTGCTTATGAGAATTTCCCACTCTTTCAGGGCTCATTCAACCCTTGGGCCAGTCCTATAGAAGGGTATGGTTCCCTGTAGTGCATTCACTAGAAATCTGCAAAGTGTAGGAGTTAAGTATCCAGAAACACAGTCAGCAATTGCAGAGCTAGGGCCACAATGTAAATTTGATTGCAAAGTCCTATGCTCTACCCATGTCCTAAGGAAGTCATGCAGAAAGATACATAATCTAAAGGCTTTAGGGAAACAGTCCGGAAGATCATATAAAAACCATTGTTTCCTGCCCCTCTAGTCAAAGGGACTAACAGGGATACATGAGTATTGGTTCTTGTTAAATTTTCTTCTGCTTTATGCAAATAATGCATACTATTATCACAGTAAATACCTTACCAATGTAATTACCAGACTGCCCTACTGATATCACTCTTATGACAACGGCCCTACTGACTAAGTTTTATATTGGCAGGGTTGCGACAGAGGTACATAACATTTGGTAAATGAAATTTTATGAAATAGGACCAACTGCTTTCACTTTGAGATTGCAAGTCACAGAGTATTAAAAGGAATTACAATCAAAGAAAAAGGAAGTCATCCCAAGGCATGACACTGAGTACTTCCCATATTTCTTAAAGAAGACAGAGTATATATAAAAACTAAGTAAGTTTCCTTAAACAAATAACAGTTCAAAGATGGCCACACAAAATGGTTTAAAAAGTCCAGATGTTGGCCCACAATTTCACTTATCCAATAGTGAAAGACCTGATCTACAACATCCTTTCCATCCAGTACACCTTAATACTTGAACCAATTGTCTTGATCATGGATTTCCTATAGATATGCAGAAAATATTACAGCAAAAGTTGAAGACTTTTAATAAGACGAGCCATCCATTTTCCCAGCCCACAGAGATAGCAGATGCAACCTGAAAATGATAAATCATGTCCAAAAAATGAATATTACTCTATTCCCTGTGAATGAAAATAAGATGTGATTTATAATTTTGGGCCCCGTGTCTGTAGGCTGGTCTCAAGTGATTAATCACCTCAAACAAACTATTATTCAGAAGCAGCTGCTTAACGAACAAATTAAAAAACGTGTTTTTACTTAGCAATGCCAAATAGCTCCAGCTTATTGCAGACATGTAATAACTTCAACAACAAATGTTTGGCAATGTTTTGTGTGGAAGATTACAATAATTGCTGTTTTTTCCTTTGGCAATGCTGAGAATCAAATATCAGGTCTTGAGCATGCTAAGTATCCTTCCTCTGAGTTACATACTCAGCTCATACAGTGATAGCTTTTTAAAAAATTAATAACTGAGCTCATAACTGAGACAATAATATACCCTGAGTTTGGGGTCAAGTCAAACTCAGTCTGGGAATGTCTGAAGAGGAACTCTAGCTATTAGGTAATTTATTGGCACTTCAAAATTGTAAAATATATTATTTTAACCTCTTTTATGGTCCAAATTTTGAGTTTTCATTTAGACCTTATCCAGTCACTGCTTTAAAATGTTTACTTTATTTACCTCAAGTGCTCTGTGATGTAAGTAGATTTGAGTTACTCTTTAAAACAAAACAAAACAAAACAATACTTCTGACTGGATCCCTTTGAACTTCAATCCTATAAATTCTAGCTCTAATACTTATAAATCAAGGATGCTAAAATTACTTTATTTTTCTCAACTTCCAAATCCCATAATACAATATAGAGTTCCAACACCCAAGCAAAAAGGTAGGATATTGCTGCAAAACTGATCAAATTGTCCTAAGGAGTTAGGGAGTTATCAGGCTGGGGAAAGAGCAGGCTTGGGGGTCTGTCAGAAACTGGCATTGGCAAATGTTAGCTTGATTTACTTAAAAGCATTTCTTTGACTATGTAGAGACTTAAGTTTGGGTTGTATTGGCATCTGAATGTTTTCTACAACCACAAAGGAGGGTGAAATTATTTGGAGGATGAATCAGTTTGCTAAAGGAGTGTTTTAAGGTTCAGGAAAAGGAGCAAGATAGAAGCTAATAGAAAGAGGAGTGTCTTAGGGTTTGTTTGATTGTTTGTTGTTGCTGCTGTTTGTTTGTTTTGATTTTTTTGAGACAGGTTTTCTTTATGTAACCCTGGTTGTCATGGAACTCACTCTGTAGACCAGGCTGGCTTCAAACTCAGAAAACCTCCTGCCTCTGTCTCCTAAGTGTTGGGATTAAAAGTTTGTGCCACCACTGCCAGGTGAAGAAGGATGCTTAAAAGAATTCCCACACTAGCTCAGAATTGAGAAATAGACGGTTATTTATTTAGGGATAGACTCATAAATCAGAATCCTCTGCTTTAACGGAGATCAAAAAACGAATCCCACAGCCGGAAAAGAGGCTGGACGCATGCTCTGCATTGGCATATACAGTATAAGAGGCCATGCCACAGTGGGCAGGTAACCACTTCCTACAGCAGCCAGGCTTAGTTAGGATTTTATTGCTGTGAAGAGGCACCGTGACCACAACAACTATCATAAAGGAAAACATTTCATTGGGGCTGGATTACAGTTTCAGAGGTTTAGTCCATTATCATCATGGCAGGACATGGCAGTATGCAGACAGACATGGTGCTGAAGAGGAGCTGAGAGTTCTCCATCTGGATCCACAGGCAGCAGAATGAGACTGCCACTTGAGGCCTAGCTGCAGTGTAAACCTCAAAGTCCTCCTGCACAGTGAAACGCTTCCTCGAGCAAGGCCACGCCTACGCCAACAAGGCCTCACCTCCTAACAGTCACTCCCTATGGGCCCAAGCATTCAAACATGTAAGTCTATGGCGGCCATTCCTATTCAAACCACCATAGGAAGCAAAACCAAAGGGGTTTCTTGGTAATTCAGAGCCAGCGAAGTGAAAAGTAGAAAGTGCCAGGTTTCCTGGGGTTTCAGATGTGCCAGCAAAACAAAATTAAGATTTGACCCTATGGAATACATTAATCCTTTGAAAGGGCTGAATCAGTGAACTGGAGACCCAAAGATTGAGTGGCATAGATTCAAGACTTCCAAAGAGAAGGGGGAAGCTAGCAAATATGATCAGAATGCAGCTGGATCATCACAGTTGGCTGTAAAAGGTGTACAGTAGACAGGCAACTATGTAGTGATACAGCATCAGGCTGGCATTTTCTCATTTCTTATTTTTTAAAACATGAGCAAAACAGTCTACTTATGTATTAAGGGAAAGACAGAAGTGAAGCAGAAAGAATATTGAAGCAGAAGAGAAAGGAAATTGTTATGGGTGTTCCCGAATATATGATTGCTGAACTGTTACTTTCTTCATCAAGAACGCTGAGACAGGCATTAATATCTTAGGGAATAAGTGGGAGAGCCCCAAAGAGAAGGCCCTGATCCAGAAGAAACATGTACATCTCAGAAATATTTCCTGTTGGCTTGAGTCAGGAAAGGAACTGCCTGGATTCTCAGAGTCATGTTGCCCAACACCAAATCTTCATCCCATGATCAGTGTTAAGGGTCTTCTCTGATCTGTCTATGTCATTGCAAGGTTAGACACAGGGAGCACAAACTGCTTTTGCTTTGGGGTGCTTACAGAAAAGCTTCCGGCCAAAGGGAGAGAAGACAGAAGATATGCCAAGATGATGGTCTCTGATACAATGAGGAAAGAATCCTATTACAGTGATATAGAGCCGGGGTGACTGTGGAGCCACTAAGAATGAGAGTCAAGGGGATGATTTACTAAATAAAGTACCTGACACAGAAGCACAAGGTCCTGAGTTCAGATTCCCAATAAGCTCATAAAAGCTGGGAAGAGTGATGCAAGCCTCTAACCCTACCTCCCAGAGCAGCTCCAGGGGAGCTGAAGAAGATGGACAGGGAGGATTCACTGACCAGCCAGATGAGCAAAAATGGCAAACTCCTGGTTCTGTGGGAGACCCTGTCTCAGGAAACATGATGGGGACTGATAGAGGATAACAATAACACTCATGTCGGGTCTTTTCACAGGTACTGACACCTGTGCATAGACAAAAAACAACCTTTGCCGGGACATGTGGGCTCTTCACAGGGAGGACTGCTTATCTTGCAGTTACACAGGATGGAGCTTGTATCACAGTTGTAATAGGAGGATGGATATTTTAGAGACAACCTGAGTACCTGTGAGGCATACCCATAGTCCCTCACCCTCCACAAACTGACCTCAAGTCAATAAACAAGTCAAGCTAAGGCCAGGCATAAATAAGCAAGAAGTCTCTCTGTGAGTGATTTATTTGGGAGCTGTGTGATGGGCCCCCAAAGAGCAAAGAGTAAAGAGTCAAAAAGAGAAAACAACCACACCTATCTGTAGATGGCCAACAGAAAATGAACTCAAAGTGTCATTGGAGGCTTCTTGTCACTGCTTTGCCTTTCTTATTAATTTTGTCTTAATTTTAATTTTATTATATATATTATATTCTCCCCCACAGGTCCTTTGCATATATATATTATGGCTTCCAGTTTATTGCTTTTATGGGATTCCCGAGTATGTGTCTCTGCATCTATATCTGTTTCATATGTCCTTTTGGGGGCTCTTTTCCTTGTTTCTTTTTTTTCTTATTCTGATGTTTTGGTTTTGTTCTATCTTTCTATATTTTATATTGTCTCTTAGAAGTCTCTTTTCTAATGAGAAGAAGAAAAGAAGTTGGTCCTGATGGAGAGGGAGGATATGGGATGAAGGGGAAGGGGAAGCAACATTCGGGATATATTATATGAAAAAAATCTATTTTTAATCAAAATAAAAAAGAATAGACTCAGCTCATATATTCTTATAAGGTATTGGGTCAGGAAAGGACACCAGGGAGGTTACTATACTAAATATTCTCAGTCTGCAGAACTGGTCTAGAAGACAATCAGTATGAGCTATGCTAAGAACAGGATTTATATTTCATTGGTATAGTCAACAAAGATGGAATTAAGAGAGCCTGTGCCCTGTGGGATTCTAAACATCCAAATATTGTCCTGAAGGAGAAAGGTAACTGAGGCACAGAGGGTTGTGATAAGAGCAGCCCCAATGTCTCCATGAAAAATGTGTGACACTATTTGAGAAAGACCAAAGACTGAGGAGTGATTGTGCAGATAAAGTAATCACAAACTATGTGATCTTGGAAATTGGAGTGAGACAGGCTGCTGGTGAACAGGGGTTTTCTTAGACCTCATGTCTCACTTTTTAATCCAAAAAGAGCACCAAAGTTTCTATCCATTGCCCCTGCAAGGAAAATGTCACCATAGTTTTCAGATGTTAACCCTGAAGTTCATGGATGCTGAGTATTTCAGCAAGCTTGCATATGGATGACTGAAACTGACAAAATTTCTGAATTTTTTTGGATCTCAAACCCATAGTACATCCACTGTGTACCTTCCTTACACAAAGAGAAAAGAGGTGAGGATTGTATACAATTTATGTCAAAGAAAAATGAGGCAGTCCAAGGATAAATAACACAGAGTGTGTATTTCATTTTCTGTTCTGTAGATTTGGATGTTATGTTGTCCTTGGGTTGATTATATTTGTGATCTCCTGGTACAGAAAGGACAGGAGCTTGGGAAAACAGGAAGGGCAGAGATAACATTTCTTTTCCTCTAGTGTAGCAGATTTTGCAGAGCTGAGAAGAGTGAAAAGGGATTCCAGTATGATAGATGTTGGTTTGTTTCTGTCTAACTGAAGAGGCTGCAGTAATTCTAGCCCCACCTCAAAGACATTGGTTTCTCCTTGTTTTCTGTTGATGGTTTTACATTTCAGTGAGGGAAGATAATGGTAACTTTGTTTTTCTGAGTCTTTAATGCCTCCCTACAAAAGCATTTTTTATCTTCAATCCACATAATCAAGAAAAGTGGACTAGTTAAATATTCAGAAGTTTGGGAATTAATGTCCCTCTTGTTGGCAGTGTCGGCATTGTATATTAAATTTTTGACTAAATAGGGATATATCGCAATAGGCAATAGATATCTAAGGCATTTTTATCAGGTAATAGATTAAATCTTTGAGGGAAGATATATGCCTTGCTATTTTGTAGTTTTAATTTTGGAAGACTGTTCTCCACGTAACATTGAAACATCCCTGTCTCATTTGTAATGCTCAAGGATAACCAGAGTATGAAACAGAGGATGCAAAACCATGGGATGAAGAAAAACTGGTTGGAAAAGCCCAGGCTTGACTTCAGTCGCCATAGAGACAGGAGCAGCTTTAAAAGCTTTAGTTGACATTTTGTCTTTGGGGTATAAAAGTCAATGCTGGCTGATTTCTAATTTTGCTCACCTACGGGGCAAGTAAGACACATGCAGATGAGATGCTGCACCACAAGCAGCATCTAGACAGCATCTGTCTTAGCCTCTAGGAACCTTTCATGGTGAATGTGAGGTCTTTTGGTCCCTTACTGCATAATTGTAAGTGATAAACTCTTTCCATGCAACACATGTGTATTAGTGTCTTCTTCACTAGACATGGCCGTTAGGAAAGTGTAGCTCAAGACACAGTGGGTTGAGGCATTTAAACTCCTACACCTGATGGTCAGCTGATGATAAACGGCTTTCCTTCATGTAGGGGGAGTTTACTCTTTAGGCATCAGTGATCTTAGTTTATAAATTTCTAGTGTAGTACTTATTCTTGATGGATTATTTGCTAGATGAATGAATGTTACGTAAGAACCAGCCTTTCCCCATATCTATAGAACAGAAAGAAGCCTAACTGCATTGAGATGGGTATTGTACCAATGTTCCTTTCCAACTCTTCTCACACTGATACCAAAGCCATTAACTTAGTCTTTAGCTAAACCACAAAACTTTTCATCGCACTATATCTTTTTTATCTTTTTTTTATTGTGGAGGTCCAAAAATGTGAGCCTATTCCACCTTGTCTGAAAGTCAGAGAGTTTTAGCTTGCTCAGAGTTGTTGACAACAACTGTAGCTACACA
The DNA here is from genome assembly GCA_001685095.1 of Ellobius talpinus. Classification (NCBI taxonomy): domain Eukaryota; kingdom Metazoa; phylum Chordata; class Mammalia; order Rodentia; family Cricetidae; genus Ellobius; species Ellobius talpinus. The sequence goes on from LOJH01050437.1 coordinate 7,903, forward strand.
CCCTGATCTAGGGTGTGTTAACTTGGTGTTTAGTACGTTAAGATGGCCCATAGTGGTCGATCTACTCCACCCTGAACAAAGGTCATGCATACTTTTGCTCCTCTTTGAAATAGTAGGTTTGACCTAGGGAGTGGCTGCCTTCAGGATACTTGGTCTAGGATGGGTTCACTGCCTAAACAACAGAATGCTTTTCTCATAAATTAATGGCTTGATGTCTCAAAGTACTGAAGCAAGTAACTATTCTAGTATCCCTTTGTATCATGTTAAAGTAGTCTTTTGCCCTCCCCCCTTTTTGTATTGGAGCATAAAATGTACATAAAATTAAACATGAGCATACTCAGAACTCAGAACTTGGAATTCAGCATTGAGTAATAGCTTAGTTGCCCTCCCAGTACTATCCTATGTCTCTGTGTTTCTTTCTTATCTCTGTTCTCCTACCTAACATTTCTAATCCTCATGCCCCTACTCTGGAATGTGAACCATCTATGGTCAGGAGCCCGGCAGAAGTTACCCCAAAAAGGCAGCACACAACATATGGAAGCCCAACATGGTACGGCTCCCAACATTTTTTTTATATTGAAATAGGTTCACTTTATGCAGCCCTGGCTAACCAGAAACTCAGAATAGACTTTTCTGCCTTGCCTTCTTAGTGCTGGGAATACAGAGTAGTGTCACCGCCACACCTGGCATAGTGTATCTTAATTACCCTTCAAATGTCAAGAATCAAGTTAATCAGAAAAGAGATGAGTGTTCTCGTGTTTGTTGTTAGCAAGTCATTTCGATGGCATGAGATTATCTCACACCAAAAATTTCTGTATGAAGAATAGTCACAAAAATTTGTATGCAGAGAATCTACCTGCATTCATATCTTGGATATGTAAGAGATATTTTTAAATAGAGCAGAAACTATTATAAAAAGCCCTAGACTCCAAAAGCTTCAACTCTTGTCTTGTCCTGTCCTGTCCTGTCCTGTCCTATCCAGTTAGAGAGCTCTCCAAAGATTTCTCAGTCCACCATTCTGTAAGATTTGAAGAATCCTGCAAGAAATTCTCCTTATTTGGATTTTCAGTCCTAAAACAGAATATCTACTATAATGACACATTTGGATTATAATATACTATCCAAAAAATGAATTTCTTTACTATAATTCAGGCCCTAGACTTTTAAAAAAATATATTGTACAAACTAGGCTTGGTGGTGCATGTCTTTAATCCCAACACTCGAGAGGCAGAGGCAGCCAGATCTCTGTGAATCTGAAGCTAGCTTGAATTACATAGGGAGTTCCAGGACATCCACAAAGACTCTTTCTCAAAAATCAAAAAGTAAAACGTATACATTATATACTTTCTCTGTAACTAAGCCAGGAAGTATTAAAGAGATGAAATTAAGTATTATTTTAGAGTATAAATTCATCACATTTCAGTATTGATTGAAATCATCCTTGCAAGCAACATTCCACCAAGCAAGTGTGTGTGTGTGTGTTCTCTATTTGTTTTGTTTGTTTTTTGAGACCAAGTCACTATATACCCCAGATTGATCTCAAAATTCACTATGTAGCCCAGGTTGGCCATAAACTTGTGTTCTTTTCTGTCTTGCTCTCTCTACTGTTGGTATTAAGGCATATGCCTTGTACCATCAGGCCTTGAAACTTATCTTAAGCTTCATGAGGTTTTATATATTTACTTCTATTCTGCTTTCTGAAATGCCATATAACCCTATATAAAATTAGACTGCACTCTTAAACTTTCATCTTAGTTATAATATAGACATATGTACAGATATTGATGAGAGTTTTATAGATGTCAGGTTAGACTCTTTTTACTCTTCACTCAGCTCTTTGATTGACTTGATATATTAATAACTAGATGATAATGTTCTGGCTTCCAAATTTCAGATGAGAGTAATGTAATTATAACTTACGTTTCATTTTCTTTTCGATCAAGTGATAACATTTCTGTGGCAAATCCATAAGCAATATAGCATTTGCTACTTCCCTGATTAATTGAAAGTCAAAATTGTATTATTCAATTTTTACATACCTTGGAATGTAGTCATCATAGTATCTGTACACTTTATCTGAAACATAGTAAAATATACAAATTAAAAGAAATGTCTACACATTTAAAAATATTTTACCAAATGTTCTGAGGGAGCTAAGCCTTGGTGTAAATTAACAAATTTGGTCAAGCCACAACAGCTCCTACTAATTGAACTGGGGAGGATATGATTTGGCAGTGATCTGAGAGTATCAAGGGGTCCCTGTGCTAATGTTTACTCCTCAGGATGACAGTATCATGGAGCGCACTGAAACTTTTAAGAGTGGAATCTAAGGGAAAATCCTTTAATTACTCAGAATGTTGCTGTGAGAAGGGAGTAAGCTTGTTGTCATGTGACTGCTGGGTAATTTTTGGAAGATAATCATAAATACAAACAAAACTGACTGTTCCCCTCTGTCCTCTGACTGGAGAAGTGTTCAGTTAATCTAACATGTAGCCTTGCCATTGCTATCTGATAGGAGTTGACATAGTCAAGCTATAACTGTTCAGATTTTGAACTTTCCAGAATTATAAGCTAAATAAAACCCTTTTCTTTACAAAGTCAACTCCCTTTGGTGTTTATTGTGGTAATATAATGAACGGATAAAGACATCTTCCTTTATGAGCCAATCAAATGTTGTTTTGGTAATTTAAGATGAAAACAAGACAGCTTGGGCATAATATTGAGCTAGATGCATGACTATTTTATGCATAGAAAACATTGAGAAAAATCGGGGACTTCTATTCCTGTCACCCTTGTTTCTGACCATTGTGAAACACTGACATAGTTTCTGCCTTTAAGTTCCACTAACACTTCTGGGGTTTTTGGTTACTTCTGTTTTTGCTCATGTTGGTTCTGATAGACCTTTTTTTAAACAACAACAACAAAGAAACAACAATTCTACTTATAAAGTGGGAAAAAGCATGATATAGCATATATTTATTTCCACATTTAGAAGAAGGAACTGCTTATAGTCAGATCAAGCCCACTTTCCAGATTTCTTTGGTGTCTTGCTTTGAATGAGAAATGTCCCCCAAAGTCTTGGGCATTTGATGACATGGTCTTCAGCTGGCCATGCTGTCTGAGGTGATTTGGGAGGAGTAGCATCATTGAAGGAAGTATGTCACTGGGGATGGGTTTTGAAAATTCAAAACCATTATCTCTCTCTCTCTCTCTCTCTGTTTTGCCCTTGCCCTTGAGGAAGCACACTCTCAACTTCTTGCTTGGGCTGCCATGCCCCATGCCTCCCACCATGACAGACTTGTATTCCTCTGGAACCATAAGCCTAACTCTTTCTTTTAGAAGTTGTCTTGATAATGATGTTTTATTACAACAAAATAAGAGTAGCTAATGCACTTGGAATTTAAGTACATCCATAAGAAGATAAAGTCTAGAATGATGTATCAAGAAACATACTCATGGTTAGGAATCAGCTAATATTGTATTTGGTACCATAGTACATGCTGTGGGACAGTATGAAAATTATTCTAAAGCTATGCTTATCAGTCCATCTGTAGAAGAGGATAACAAAACCTAGCATCATGGAGTGGATATGGAAAGTAATTAAAACAATGTCAAGACATTTTGTAAAATGACAAAGCTACTTATCAATATCATGTGGTCTAAATTCATATCGTATAAGCCACAGTTTGTGCTCATTAAATTGGAAAGTTTCTTCATAAATGAGTGAACTGGAAATAGACTTAATCAGTTAATAAAGTGAAATATATAATATAAGTAAAGTTTTACTTGGAAGAAAATCATGGAAATTTCACCTTTACAGAGGGAATTGCCACCAGCTGAACATTTTTGCTTATAATAAGAATCTGAGAATAAAAATAAAGAATATTTTTTTAAATTAAATAAAGAATATAGTGCTAAGTAGTTACATTGGTAGAGTGCTTGCCTAGCACATAGGAAGCCCTCAGATCCCCAGCACCATATGAATTGATCGTGGTGGTCCATGTCTCTAATCCCAGCATTTTGAAGGTCAAAATAGGAAAAAACAGAAATTCAAGGTCATCCTCTACTACATACAGAGTTTGAGGCCAGCCCGATGTACATGAAACCTGTTCTCAAAATTAAACTAAAACAAACAAGAATGTCATTTATTAATAAGAATAAAAAATTATATGTCCCATAAAATATTTTCTCAAACTGGCAAATATTTTTATAATATGAGAACATCTAGGTAAAAAATTATTGCAATATAAATATTGGTGCCTTGAAACCATACTCATGTAATGTTTGAAAGAGTAACTCTAGAGTAGTGAAATACCAATGAATGTTTCATCCCCAGAATAAAAAAGAAAAAATTGCTTCTTTGTCAAAAATCAGGTGTTCAGAGATGTGTGGATTGATATCCGGGTCTTTTATTCGGTTCCATTGGTCCTCCTGTCTTTTCTTATGCCAATACCAGACTGTTTTCAGTGCTGTAGCTCTGTAGTAGAGTTTGAAGTCAGGGATAGTGATGCCTCCAGAAGTTCTTTTATTGTACAGAATTGTTTTGGCTATCCTGTTATTTTTTTTCTTTTTTTGTGCTTTTCCATATGAAGTTGAGTACTATTATTTCAAGGTCTGTGAAGAATTTTCCTGGGATTTTGATGGGCTTTGCATCGAATCTGTAGATTGCTATTGGCAAGATTGCCATTTTTACTATGCTTATTCTACCCACCCAAGAGCATGTGAGATCTTTCCACTTTCTGATGTCTTCTTCAATTTCTTTCTTCAAAGATTTAAA
>LOJH01050438.1:964-12679 GCA_001685095.1 Ellobius talpinus
TATAAGTTATAAAGCTGATTGGCCCGTTAGGTCAGGCTACTTATTAGCTCTTGTCATTTATATTAACCCATTATTTCTATGTTATCCATGTGGCTCAATACCTTTTTTAGTGGGGCAGATCACATCCTGCTGCTTCAGTGGTCTGGGCAGGAGTGGGAGGAATCAACTTTCTCCTTCCCAGAGTTCTCCTGTTCTCCTTGTATCATTTCTACTTCCTGTCTGGTTTTCCTGCCTATACTTCCTATCTGGCCAATCAGCATTTATTTGAAACATGATTGACAGAATACAGACAATTCTCCCACACCACAGAACAGGTGATTAGCCAAGGCCTTTCTTTCCTCCATGTAGAACTGTAGTAGAATCCAGGCTGCACTCAGATTTATAAAGCGATTTGGGCTTTAGTCTAAAAGGCCAGGGGATAGCTTCTTGTAGTCAAAGGATTTAAAATAATTCTTTCATATTTAAAGCATCTTTTAAAGATGAGAAATGTTGGTTCTAGATAGCATACTTAGGATGTTGTAATGTTAAAGTCTCAGAATTCACATACACTGTCTCAATCTGGGTCTTGAGGACAATGGTCTTAACTCACAGGCAGTGGGAAATGGCTGCTTCCCAGCACAGGCTCTCTACACAGCCCAGCCTCTTGCCATTGGTGCTCAAATGCAAGCATGGCACAGCTTCAGGTTGGCCAACAATTGTCTCTGCAATTATGGCATGGACAGTCATTTTATAGATACAAGTAACTTTTCTGTCACAGTGAGCCCTGCATGGGTGGTACAGGTATGGATGAATGGAAATTGGCCAGCCGAGGGTAAAGCGGTTGCACCTACCCTAACATAAGACTTTGGGAGCCACATCAAAGATGGCCCGGGTTTGTTCTGCCCACATTAGTACACAATGAGGCTCGTTTTTGTTGGTGATCTCATAAGACGATTAGAGAAAGAGGCTTGCCCTGTGGGAGCTGAGGTCACACTAGGAGAAGCAACGGAGCTTCCTTTTGGCAGTCCTATGTAGTCACATTGTGTGAGGCATACAGTAAGACCTCCTTCTCCAGAGCTAATGCACAGTGAGCAGTTTAGAACTGTTTATTTTATACCTACTTGGTGTATTTGGAATCTCTTTGGCGCTCCAAGGCAGCAAATTCTCTGAGTCATGTGGGTTGGGCCACAGATACGTTTCCAAATGAGAAGCCCCAAGATGGGCAGGCACAGCCTGTGCCCTGTGCACCGTAGTTACGTTGTGTGCAGTTGTCACAGATGTGAAACAGTGAAGACTCCTCCACTGCTCCTCATGAGTGTCTGCTCACAGCAGTGCTGCCGACCAGGCCGCCACACAGCCTCGTTTCTATGTCCCTTTGATGAATATCTATTAATTTATACTCATGGCTAACACACCATCTCTCATGCTGACTGAAGATCCTCTTGTGTGTATGCATCCTCTTCTGTACTCAGCAATATAAACAGCACTTTTGACACTTGGATCAGGGCTACTTTGAGAAGCAAATCAACAGAAATCATAAAATGCTCAAAATGCACGACTCGAAATAGATGGTAAAGAAGTTGCTTGCTATAGTGTGGTCTAAAGGATTCAGGAAGAGGCTCCCCATGTTCAGCAGGGGGCGAGGGTGTTGGGGAATCAAATCTTTGGCCTCTGTGAATGTCCTGGGATGCCCTTGAAATCTCTTGATATTCTGTTTGGAGTTATAAATAAAATTATAAATATAAATTCTAGTGAGTAGCTGTGGCCGAATATGTGTTAGACCATACCAGCTTAAAAATGTTGCCATAAAACTTAGCAACGTTATCTTTCTTTGGAACTGCATGGGTGATGGGAACAGTTCAAGCACATGCCTTCCCTGATTTGGCACCCCCGAGTTGTGAGGTATTTCTCTGTGTCCCCAGGAGAAATAGAGGCCAGTGGGATTGGATTGACACCTGTAGCCCAGTGTGGCTATGGCTATATTGGTTCTTCTAGAAGAACACTTCCCAGGAGAACTGGGGCATAAATCTCAGGCATATTCCTGCATGTGCATCCTGGGCCATGTGATGACCACATTTGAACTCAGGAAAGAGTCTGAGGTCCTGGTGTCTTGGGAACAATAGTCTTCATACTTCTCCCAGGACAGTGAGCTGTACTTACACTGTGACCCAACAGTCCTGAGCAGGGGGGCTGGGATCTGGGTGAACCAGTATGTGTGAGCTCTAAAGCAAGGAGGAGGCCTGGAGATGTCACAGGAATGTCCCAACACAACCATTAGTGTGGCTTATCCCTCACAATTTCTATTTTGCTAATCCTGGATATATTCTTGTCAACGCTTGATATTGTAGACAGGGCACATAAAATATGTATACAGGTGTTTTGCTCATGTGTCTGTGCAGCATGTTGTGGAGAGAGCCCAAAGAGGCCAGAAGAGGGGACCGGATACCCTGGAACTGGAGTTACAAGTGGCCGTGAGCTAACGTTTAGGCATTGGGAATTGAATCTGTGTCTTCTAGAAGACAGCACTCAACTGCTGGACCCTGTCTCTAGCCTCTGTTTCCCAAGTTTTAGCGGTGTACAATATCACACAGACATACGGCGTGGACCATTTTAAAGTCTGCAGTTTGGTGTCATTAAGTAAGTCCATGCTGCTATATGGCCGTCACCACCTAGGACAGAACTCTGCAGCACTGGGGCTGTGGGCCTCCTACACCCAGTTCCTGTTCTCCCTGCCTACAGACCCAGAATCTCTACTCCTCCTCCTGTCTGTATGCTTGATTACCTCCTTGTAGAAAGGAGGTCATACATCATCTTTATTTTTGTCACTGGTTTTCATTTAGATTACTGTCTTCAAGGGTCACACATGGAATATCTGTCAGAGTTTAATTTCTTAAAAATTGAGTAACACCTTTGGGCTATCCATTTGTTAATAGACATTTGAATTGTTTCCACTGCCCGCCCCCCGCCCCAGTACTAGGGATTGAACCCAAAGCCTTTCTTGTGATGGTGAGCTGTCTACCCCTGAGCTGCAGGCTCAGCCCTACGGCCGCAGAGTAACTACTGTGGGCTATAGTTCTCTTACAAGTATCTCTGTGTCCCACTTCCTGTTCCTGAGTATCGGCCAAGAACTGGTCATTTTATTGTAATCTTGGTCGCCATATTGTCTACACAGCAGCAGCATGTTTCAAACTCTTGACAGTGGTTCATGGGGTTCTGCTTTTTCTCCATTTTTGCCAATATTTCATATTTTCTTTGTGGAGTAGCTATCTTAATAGGCGTGGCACTGCCCACTGTAGTGCCAGCTTGCATTTCCTTAATGCAAGCTGTTGGTTGGCCATTTGTAGATATGAAAACTCAGTCCCTTTATGTATTTTGAATAATTTATTTTATCATTGTGTTTTAAAGCTCTTTATATATTCTTGCTATTAATCCTTCATTAGCTAAACGAATGGCAAATGCTTGATCCTACTCTGATTTTTGTTTGTGGAATTTGCATACTACTGCTTTGCTAGGTTGGTTTATTGGTTCTAATATTTTTGTGGAATACTTCAGGTTTTTTACATATTAGGTTACATAATCCGGGAAGAGGTAAATTTGCTAGTTCTCCATTGTGAATGAATTTATTTATTTATTTATTTGTTTGTTTGTTTATTTATTTATCTATTTATTTATTTATTTATTTTGGCCTAGTTGCTCTTGCTGGGACTTGTAGAACTTTGCTAACTGGAGGTGGAAAGAGTGGGTATCCCAGGCTTGTCCCGGCCTTAGGAAAAGTTTAGTCTTTCGCCAGAGTCTGATCTCTGCTGTGATTTTATTCACATGTGTTTTTCTTTTTAATCATGTAGACATAATGTTTTTTAAGTCCTAGTTTGTTGAATGTTTTTCATGGGAAAAGCATGTGAGATTTGTTTGTGTTTTCTTGGGCACCACCCAGGTGTTTGCTCTATTTAAGAGCCTTTTCTTTCATTTCATTCAGCTGTTTCTAGGTAGCTTCTGTAAAGCCCTTGAATAGTTCGATGAAGTTTGTAATTGATCTTTTACATTCTGTGTTCTGGGGTTCATCTAGGTCATCCTCATAGGAAAACATTTCTATGTTTTTGCAATGGAATTTGGGCATGTGGACTTTCGTTAGTTCTGTGTCTGATATGGACAGAGTGGGTTGGGGCAGAAGAGAGGATGTGTGGATCAGGTTGGGTCTGGAGGTTGGAAATTGATTCAGTGTAATGAAGTCAGGTGGATACAGGGGACTGGGCTAGTGTGGAGGATGGGCATCGTGATCCAAGCCTGGAGTGTAGGGATATTTCTAGGAGTTAGGAAGGGTGCATGGAGGGGAGGACCAGAGAGACTCACTGGGATAGATAGACCCTAAGGGTCTACTAGGTCTGGCTGGGTGGAAAGCTTGGGTGTAGCAGGGAGGGGCCGCCACAGAAGATATTTAAGTAAATAAAAAACCTTTAACTTTAAAAATTGAATATAATAAAATGACTAAAATTTGATTGATCAGAAATTGCATAAATTTCTCTTCCGTTTCTCCCTTCCCCTGCTCTTCCAGGCAGTGTCTCTCCCTCTGTGGAAAACTGCCTTCAGGGCTGGTGATTGGCTTGCAGACTTCATCAAGCAGATGCTGTAAACCATCAGTACATTTTCAGTAAAGCCATTTACAGAAGTGCTAATGTCTTAATGCTTTTCTTTATCGTCTCAGTCCCTCAGAGACACTGAGTTCCCGATTGCCTAGAGAATTTCTCAGCTCTGCTCTGTCACCGCTCACACTGGTGTTGATCCCACTGCTGCTCCGGAGCGGGCATCTTCCTTACTCTGGAACCTTCCTGCTGCAAAGACTGAAATGCAGAGTCCTCCTTAGCTGCTTTATGCTATTATGACAGGACATCTCTCTGTAGTCACACTACTTGCCCGGCATCTGGTCCTGGAGGGCAGGTTATGGAGGCCAGAAGTTGCTGTGGAACTCCCAAGCCTGCCTGTCTCTTGGACAGGGCATACGCACTCAGAGTTTGTCCAGGCCCTATGGATTCCTGCCTTTTGCTTAATTGCCCTCTCACAGTGAGTCACTGCGTCTAACTGTTTTTCAAGAACCATTGAGGAGCTGGGTCTGACCAAGTTGAGGTACTTGTTCTTCTGGACCTGTAGGCGTCCCTTACAGCAGAAACAAATAGGGTTCCCCTGATCTCTCACCATCTCCTGTCAGAGCCTCATGGGGAAGTGGCTGCCTCTTTCAGCAAGTAAACATCCTTGTATTTTACAATAAAACTCATGGCACTCCTTAGTATTTCCATGGTAATTTGACAGCTTGCCAAGCCTCTTTAAAAATACACAAAATGTGTTTTTCTGAGAATGCAAATGTTTGTTGTTAGTCTTCCCTTTAATTTGGATTCCCATTCTACTCACCTTCTTGGAAAGTTAAGCCAAAGTGTAGGGTCCTCCTCTGGGCCCCCAAAGTATTGTATCCGTTACCTTCCTTCGCTGTCCTGCAGTTAAAAAAAAATCCAATCAAAATCCAGTTTTAAATGTAATGTGCTGCTATCACAAGCTCTATTGTTTGAATTAAAATTATAATCATTGTTAGTATATACTTGATTAGTTACACTCTTTGTTAATCTAAGAAGTAAAATGGTTGGGAACCGGATATGCATGATGTCGTAAGTACTTGTGTGTCTGCAAAGCACTCTGTGCTGGGCAGGGCTCTGCGTCCCTTCCTCTAGTCTTCAGATGTCACCAACAGAAGCAATCATGTCCACATAAACAGCCATGGAAAGAGGTTGGCTCTCATGATGGCACTGGATTTTTTCTTTTTGAGCTCTTTTCAAGTGTATGTCAGGAATCGGTCAGTGATTGTTACAAAAACTGGTTTGAAAAGACCTGTCAGAGGATGGCTTAAATAACTGAGCTTGTGCACGGCTCCCCAGGCAGTGCTCCTTTTTCTCTGCCTCTCTGGAGTCTTTTACCTGCAGAGTTGGGAGGCCTTGGGTTTCCCCGCCTGGGAAGGTGGGCTACAGAGAGGGGTGGGATGTTCTTCTCTCTGTGGCTCTGGAAGCAGCAATGAGTGGGCTCACTGTCCTTGGCCTCTTTGACATTTGCCTTTCTCTGTTGCCTGGGCTGGCCGTGGCTTGCTCCTAGAGTCTCCACACCTGCGCGTTCTTTGCAGCTTGCTTACAACTCTGCAGTTACCCCGTCCTTGATCACATCCATTTGGTCCTTTTGCTAGGACCCTCTTCTCTGGAATCTGACAGTAATAGAAACATATGGGGCTGAATCCAGGAGACATCAGGAAGGGTACCCAGCAGTCTTCCAGCTTACACTACTGGCCCATCTCCAGCTTCCTGGTCACGTATCCAGAACAGAGTGGCAGGGACTGATATTGGGATGCTTATAGCCAAAATGAGGTCACAGGTTCCTCAAAGAACCTAGCCAACAGGAGGTGCTGTTCCCAGGCTGTGTGTGAATGCTGTGTCTGGAGATGCACATTTCTATGTAGACAGACAGATGTGTTTGTTTTAAGGAGTTGGCCCACAGACTAGCACAAGTGACCAGTCTGAAATCTGTAGGGCAGAGCCACAGACTGAAAATTCTTCTAGAGGGACTCAATGTTTTAGCCAAAGGCTGTCTGGAGGCAGGTTTTCCTCCTTGGGGTTTATATCTTTTAAGGTCTTTGGCTGGTTTGATGAGGCCACTGCACTATGGAAGGCCAATTTCAATACTCAGGTCTAATGGTTTATATGTTATTCACATCTGCACTGGCTAGTTTATGTCAACTTGACACAAGGTAGAATTACTGGAGAGGAAGAAGCCTCAATTGAGAAAATGCCTCCTTAAGATTGGGCTGCAGACAAGCCTGTAGGGCATTTTCTTAGTGATTGATGTGGGAGGGCCCAGCCCGTTGTAGGTGAGATCATCCTTGGGCAGGTGGTCAGGGTTCAAAAAGGAAGCAGGCTGAGCAAGCCATGGGGAGCAAGCCAGTAAGCACCCCCTCCATGACCTCTGTATCAGCTCCTGCCTCCAGGTTCCTGCTCTGTCCTGACTCTTCAGTGATGAAGATGGAAGTGTAAGCCAAATAAACTCTTTCATCCCCAGGTTACCTTGGTCATGGTGTTTCATCATGCCATAGAAACCCAACTAAGACAACATCCAATAAGTACCTCATAACAGCATCACAACAGCATCATAGGTTGGCCCATCTATGCTCCATGACCCAGCCACATGGACATAGCAGTTACCACTCTGCTATGTCCCTAGTGCTCAGAGGACCATGATTAACCAGAGTTGAGCAAATCTGTCCTCTGGAGGCCTCGGTCCCATCTGGGGCAGAGGAAGATACATCTTCTGAGTGAATTCTGTCTGTCATTACTGTACCTCCTGGTTTATGAGGTTGGGCCTGGTATGGAAGATAGTTCCCACACAGACCCCAGCACCATGCTGGAGCACAGGAAGGTTTCTGCCTCTGACCCGTAGTCCCACCTGTCTAATGCTGGGGCCTGTTATTTTTTCTCCCAGTAGCTCTAACCTTTCTGGTACTGAGGGTCCACACCATTCCTGAAAGTGTGACCAAGAACCTGCCTGACACTACACTGAGCCCCCACCCTCTAACCACCTGCCAGGCTCCCCAAGGACCTAGAGTCTTACTCCTAAAAGCTCAATTGGTTATTAACCAAGGGTGACTGTGTCACAAAAACACTTAGCAGGTAGGGAGACATGTTATTGGCTTCTTGTGTGTTCAGGTCAGGGTACTGCTAAGCACTTAGAAAATAGGGGGGCTCACAGGGAGGAAATAGCCACTTATGGTATCAATTGTGATGTATGCGGACATTCTGCCCATCTCTGGCTCTTAGGAGGAACCTTCTCCTGCATTCCGGCCCCACCCGCTCTTCCTTCTGCTCACCTCTTGATTCATGGATAGGTACCTAATGACTCTCACAAGCTCTCTCTCCCAACGTATGCTACTCTGTTACCTCCATGAGGCGGTTCTGCCATGGCTCAGCCTCTGCCTCTGGAGCATGCTGACCCTAGGGAGTCAAGCTGTGGCTCTGCTGAGACTTATGACCCTGGGAACATGTACCTCAGTGTGATGCCAGCAACCCTGGAAGCGTTAACTTGACATAAGGACACAACATGAAACAAGGTGCTGCTCACATCATGAAGTTACCTTGAGTCCACAAGTGTACAGTCAATGTATGTAATGAAGACTGAACTCTGGACTCTGTTCTCTTTGGGAGAATAGTTGGTGACTTCCCAGCCTTCTCTTCCAGAAACTGAGCAAGAACTGTTTAGACTACTTAGTCTTTCTTCATAGGCCGAGGCAAGAGGAAAGGCACAAAATGCTTTCTGTTTCTGCCCAACACTCTCTCTAAACATCCCACGGCGCTGGCTGGATTTGGGCTCCTGATGGATTTGGGGTCCTCTGAGGATCCGGGAGGCAGAGTGGAAATCTCTGACAGAGTGTAGTTTCCTTGTGGTAGAGAGTGAACAATGAGCTTCTGTGCCTGGGATTCAGACGAACTATACAAGGTTGCCATGTACAATCCTGGACCCAGCTGTGCTGGGTGTCAGAGGCTGCAGAAACAGGCCTGGGGCTAAGCGACATTGTGGACATGCTGTGGCCTGAGTCTCCATGTGAGATAAGCATGTACTGGGTGGGTGCAGATCATGGCTGTAAATAGCATACTCAACACCCAGCGAGTACTCCAGAGACTCGGGTGTGAGGCCCACAGTGTTGAAGCCCAGCCCACCTCCATTGCGTCAACACACAGTAAGTGCTCCATGGTATGCTGTTTGTCAGGTTTTCGTGACAATGGGCCTCCTCACTGGCCACACTGTCCCACAGCGCTGAAGCTGTGGCTTCTATACCAGCCACCCTGCCATGGCCTCCTCCAGAAAGGACAGTCTTGGATCCCAGCCTGCCTAATGTCTTTTCCAAGCTCCCCTCTTGAGAGGCTCTGTCTCTGAGCACTGTCTGATGTACTTATTAATATGCATAATTCATAGTTTAGAGTTCATCACAGGAAGTTGCAAGACACCCTTCTGTATGTAGCAGTTTGTAGACATAATTAAAGGTACATTTAAATTTCCATGGGCTGGAATTTTAATCTGTTTGCTTGTGAAACCAGGGCCTCCAGCACGCTAGGCGACACTCTGCCAGTAAGTGCCACTTCAGTCCTGGAACACACATTACAAGGGCTCTAACGATCTAGTGTGCTCTCTTTTTGAGAACGTGGCATCTTCCGGGATGCCAGCTTATCTTTCCAGTCTGCTCCGCTGCTTCTTGCTTTGCATCTCTGAAGCGGAGCCAGGCTAACCCATGCGCTTGTCTCCCATGAGCACGTAATAGATTTGTCTCTCTTGTCTAGATGCCTAAAAGTGACGCTGAGGCCACATGCTCTGGGCATCTTCATATTGCTCTCCAAAGTACTGGAACGTGGGACATGGAGAAAGTCAGTGGACAGTGTCTCGGTCCCATGTCTCCGGATCCTCTCCAGCCCCCTGCCTGCTATTTGCACACTTGCTTCTGCTTGCAGGGATGAGCAAGGGCTGTGCCTCTCGGGGGAAGGTGGAACAGACCTCACCAGTGTGAGAACCCACACTCATTCTCATCCCTTTTTGCTGTAAGTTATGAGCAAATTGTTCTGCTCTATGGGTTATTTTGACTTTGCAGTATCTTTTTCCTTTAAAGTATTTTTTTTCTCTTGTCTTAGAAAGGTCTCCACTGTGTTAAAGATTCTGCAGGGCCGACTGACTGGTTAGAACTCTGTGACTGCTGAGATTCCAGTTCACCACCTGTGAGACGGATTCGACTCTGCTCTTCCCAACTTGCTTGCATCCATTTTACTATGTCTTTGTGGTTTTATAATTAGCTTGTTTCTCCTCAGTATTGCTCTCCCCCAGAATTCTTGGCTCAGATGTGGCCTTTTTAGCTCTTCTGTCTTTCACCCAGGGTGGGTGCTCTCCTTAGGGTCTGGTTTGTGAGGACAATTTAGACACCCCCATCTTCATCAGCCTTCCTCCTGGGCAGGCTTGGTGTGCTGGCTCTTCAGAGTTCTGTGTGTGTGTCTTCCAAGTGACTCAGATTCATTCCTAGCTCAGAGCCAACTGTCACGTTAAACTTGACACACTCTGCCATTACAGATTCACAAAAACTCATTGAGGCCCATGCTTGCCACTCTGGATTAGCAGGAAAGTCTTATAGGCACACATCTATCTAACCTGGTCCATTTCCCTTGCTTTATCTTTAGTTAGCGGGTTGGGTTCTAGTGAATCATACCAACACAGTACATTGCCTACAGAGTATCATACTAAGTGGTCAGGGACTGGGAGAACAGTGAGCTGCTAGGTAGACATAGGCACACAGGCAATTAGAAATCCCTCCCACACACAGTATTTTAACTGCACTAGCTGCGTGGTTGCTTACTTAATGTGGGGTATTCTGTGCACATTCTAAGGAGGGAAGTTTCTGGGTGGGTCCCATGGGAACTAGGCATGGGCGTACCTACATCCGTTTGATTTCCTGTGCTGGGAACACATTGGGGCTTCTTGCATTCCAGGCTAGTGCTCTACCACCGGGTTGTCACATTTCCAGCCCAATCCTTTAAAATGATCAATATTATGTTATGGGGAAGTAACCTCATTAACGGGATTGAGACAAAATTCTAACCCCGAAGATGACAGGTGGGAACTCCCATCACAGCCAGGTCAGCCACCCCCGCTGGGCCTTCTCGCCTCTCTGGACTTCTTCCTTTACCTGTGTTTGCCTTCTAAACAGGTATCAGCTGGGCCTGGGGTTTCTGATGGCTCCTGCTGTTGGGAGAGAGCCTCCTGGTGGTTCTTTCTTCACTAGCTCTCATGAGCCAGAACCATGAGAAAGGGGATCTCCCACTGCCATCCCTAAGGCCCAATCTAGCCCCCACTCAGCTCCCACTGTGGAAGTCTTTCAGTTTCAAATCTCATTTGAATGGGCAAGCAAAACCACATGGTCCCTACTCTGGTCCCAACCTTCCTGTGTCTGTGTTACTCTCTGTAACTGGAGGTTTCTTTCCCGCCCACCAGGTCCCAAATAACCACTCTGAGGCTTAATATTAATTAATAACTGGTTGGCCTATTAGCTCAGGATTGTTACTAACTAGCTCTTACAACTTAAATTAAACTATTTCTATTATTCTATATTTTACCACAAGGCCCGTGGCTTGTTACCTCACATCTTGCTTTTCCAGCGGCTACTGGCGTCTCCTCCAACTCTGCCTGTTTTCCCCCTGTACCTTTGCTTGGATTTCTGGTCTGGCTCTATTCTGCCTGGCTATTGGCCAACTCAGCTTCTTTATTAACCAATAGCAGTAAAACATTCACAGCATACAGAAGGGAATCCCACATCATCTCCCTTTTTCTGTCTAATTAAAAAGGAAGGTTTTAACTTTAACATTGTAAAATTGTATATAATAAAACAATTATCAAGCAATTATTGCACTTATAATATTTAGTCTATTTGTATTTGGCAAAATTAAAGAAAAACTCTATCATCTATTCTATCTTTGTGAGTCTAAAATTTAATAACTAATTTATCTTTTATCATAACTAAGGGAAACTATAATTACAGTTATCTTTAACTCCATCAAAGACCCCAGAAAGATATATTGCCTAAGTAAACAGGAAGTGCATTTTAAGCAACTTCCAAAACCCTAGAATTGACAGAGACATCTTGCAGCCTGGACAGTCACCCAAAGTTCTTCTGTACCATTG
>LOJH01050441.1:0-12678 GCA_001685095.1 Ellobius talpinus
CTCAGTCTCTGTCTGGACGTTAGTTTTCCAGTAATTGAAGGTAAGAAATAGCCCAGCCAGAGCTGTAGTGACTCAAAAAGCAGGTCATAAATAGGTTTGAATCAAATTACTGAGACTAATTCCTGGCAGCAAACACTACAGCAAGCAGGCCTCAGTGTTTGTTTTTCTTTCTTTTCTGGAATTACAGAGACAAAGTGTGGAAACATGGTTGTTTCCCTCTGAACAAAGAAAGGACAGAGAATTCAATATTATTCATATCTGCACACATTTTGGTACATATAAAATTCAAGGCACTTTTTAAGCGTAATTTCCATGAAATCAAACTGACAAGGTTGATAGTGAATTATCCTTGTTTTTAGAGACTAAAAGAGTCTCAGAGAGAGAAAGTCCATTCATTCAGACCCCAGTTGAATCTTCACGTGACTCACAAGCTATAGGCAAAGTCGCAGTTCTAATAGGGTCATGACTTTACAGATTCAGGCTAAATGCAGACGCCAAACGAAACTGCTCCGGCCATAAGCCTTTTCAATGGGTGTAACTGGATTGTGGGGAAAGAGCGTCCATGCAAATGTGAGAACCCACATAAAGCTGAACAAGGCAACACCTGTAACCAACCCCAGAGCACCTAGGGAGAGAGGCAGAAACAAGAGAATCCATGAAAGTTAGGAGACCAGCTAGCCTGGTGTGTGCAGTAGTGAGCAACAGGAAACTCTGCTCCAAATAAGGTGGAAAGGCGAGGAACAACCCCAAGATTGTCTTCTGGCCTCCATGTGGGCGTCATAGCCTGTGCATGCCCACGTTACTAAGGAAGAGGAGAAGTGGCTGCCAGAGCTGGCTTCATGTACAAAGGCACCGAGACTTGTTTGTGGTGAGCGGTTCTTTCATAGCCACAGCCACTATGGCAGGAGAGGCCGGGGGAGAGTCCCAACAGCTCACAGAACAAAGGGGATTCCTTGCTGACATAGAAATAATATTCCTCCTACATAAAGAAGAAAGCTGAAATAGCAACAAGAGCTGGTGAAATGGCTCTGTAGAGAAAGATAAGATACGTCTCGTGAAGCAAGCCTGACAACCTGGGCTCAATGCCTGTGTCCATGCGAAGGAAGAGAAGGACTAACCCTGCAAGTTCCCCTCTGACACCCACTTGTGTGCCAAGGGGCATGTATGCATGTGCACACACGGAGATACACACATACGCATACATACATACATGCATGCATACAGTTAAGAGATGAGCAAACCCGTGCATAAACATGATGAGCTGGGACCCTCTCTGAGAAGCCAGCAGTCCTGCTTCCTTTCTTTTCTAGTGTTTCTTTCTTCTAACCCTGCTCCTTAACTTATGTTTAAAAAATGCCTTTTAATAAATTCTAACTCTGCTTCATCCTGTCTGAGGCTAAGCCAAAGATCCAGTTCGATGGAACTTTTCCGGCTGCCTCAGGCAACAACAGGAAGCTGTGCCACTGCCTCGGTGACCAGCTCTTGCAGGCACCCAGGTCCTTCTCACTTAGCTGAGTCCTAGGCCTCCCTGCCCTCACTCAGAGCCCAAAGGGAAGGAACTGCCTCACCCCTTCAATCTCTTCCCTGCCGTGAACTTCAGACTGTGATCCTTAGCAAACAGAAAGTCCCTTGCGGGCCTAGAGAGATGGCTCAGCAGTTAAGATCGCTTGCTGCTCTTGCAGAGGACCCCAGTTCTGTTCACAGCACCCACAAAGAGTGACTTGCAGCTGCCTGTAACTCCAGCTCCAGGGGATCCGACGCCCTCTTCTGGCCTGTATAGACACTGCACTCATGTGCACATCCTCACATAATAAACAATAAAATCCCTGAAAAAGCAAAGCCTGTTGAAGAGTTTCTCTGTTCTAACAACAAAATCTCTCCCAAGTGAATTATGCTACCCCCTCTAGAGAAACTAAGCAATTTAGTTTTGTTCCAACTGCATATTTAATTAAATTCTTTAGAGCCATTAAATCATGTTGATGGGAAGTATTTAATGGTATGGAAACAGTGTTTGTGGCATATAAATAAGTGAAAAAATATTCGAAAGTACGTGATGAAGAATCCTGATTATGTGGAAGTGTGTGTGTTTGAGGAGGAGGAGGGGCGAAGCTTGCAAGCGCATTGTGGTTCACTGTTTTCCTCCCGACACCCATCTGCTGGGTCAAGGCCTTAATACACCAAGAGAAAGAGCCTGCTGCTGTTCAGTTTTGTTTGTTTGCTTGCTTGAGACAGAGTCTCTCTATGTAGTTCCGACTGTCCTGGAACTCAGTCTGTAGACCAGGCTGGGCTAGAACTTACAGAGATCCTCCTGCCTCTGCCTCCTGAGTGCTGAGATTAAAGGCACTTACTGCTGCTATGTCTGGCCTGCTGTTTAGCTTTTGATGTTCAAACTGGATTTTGCCCCTAAGGTAGGTTTGAAAGCCAAGAATAGATAAAAGAGGACTCTCCCTTTCCTCTGGTGCTGCCAGCTTGGGTTTAGAAACAGGTTCTCTCACCAACCTGGAACTCCCTGACTCAGCTAGGCTGGCTGGCCAGTGAGGCCCAGGGGTCCACCTGTCTCCACCTCCCCATGCTGGGATATTAAACATGAACCTCCATGCATGGCTCTTTCGTTACCGTTGTTGTGTATACGACAGCATGAGAGTCTGTGTCTGCTTGTGTTCACATCTGTGCAGATGCTAGAGTCCAGGAGAGGGGACCAGGTGCTCTGGAGCAGGAGTTCCAGGAAGCAGCAAGCTGCCCAGCATAGCTCCTGGGAGCCAGACTTGGGTTCCCTGGAAGAGCAGCAAGTGCTCTGAGCTGTGGAATGGTTTCTCTGGCCCCTCGAGTCTTTGGATGCGAGCTCTGAGGATCATGTGAAAGTCTTCATCTGGCCATGCAAGTACTTTAGTGGCTAAGCCATCCTCCTAAAGCCGAGTTAGCTTTACAGAGGCTGCTGTGTTGATCGCATTATTAGAACTCATCAGTAAAGTGACATCTTCGCAACCTAAGTGTCTGTTTGAGACGAGGCCTCAGGTAATTTCTCCCCCTTTTTAACGTCACATTGCTCAATTCAGTTAAAAAATTGAAACTGTAATTGAAAAACATTATTATGGAGGAAACTTCAACACCAGGTAGATTCACTTTTTAAAAAATCAAATATTTAAGAAAAAAGAAAATCAACCTTAAATACCTTCCACCAGATTGAATGAAACTAAGACCACAGGGAACATATCTTCATATTTTTTCAAGTGTGTGTATGTGTGTGTGTGTGTGCAGGTGCCTGTGGAGAAGATGGTGTCAGATCTCCCAGAACTGGAGTTGCAGGAAGCCATGAGCTGCCTGATGTAGGTATTTGGAACCAAACTCTGGTCTTCTGCACAAACAGAAAAGTGCTCTTAACCACTGACCCATCGCTCCTGAATGTATTTTTTAAGGCAAACATTATTCTGATATTGAAAGCTACCAAAGCATTTTATGAAAGAAAAGTATAAATCAGGATCCTTCGAAACATAGATATAAGAGTCTTATTCAGCATATTAACCAATACAGCCAATTTGGCAAGATCTCGTCAAGCTGAAAACCTGTTTACCCAGTGGCTTGCTTGGCAGTGAGAATTCCAAGTCTACTTGATGGGCCTGGGTGCCCTCACATAAAATGACAAATGTTCGCCCCAACACAGACTCTTCATTACATCACTGTTTGTGTTAGAAGATTGGAGACAACCCAAGTCCCCAACAATAAAGGTCTCATTATATAGATTACTCAGTGGCAGACAATGGGACACTGTACAACAATAATGATAGTTGTCTGTGTTGATGCGAGAAATCAATAAGCTATATTTGGTAAATTCTAAAATTCCATGTTGCAGAGACATGGTTATATTATTCTTACTGGTGCATTCGGAAGTGTAAAAGTAGGAGGCTGGGAAGATGGATTGATGTGTTAGTGCTTACTGTACTGCAGCATGAGGCCCATGTCAAGGGCCTGCTGTAGAGTGCACATTCGCAATTCCTGCTCTGGAGGGGCAAGAGAATGCCCGGGCCCTTAGCTAACTGTTCGAGCCAATCAGTGAACTTCAGGTTCAGTGAGAGACCCTGTCTCAAAAAAAAATCAGATGAAGTTTGATAGAGAAAGACACCTTGGGGGCTGGAGAGATGGCTCAGAGGTTAAGAGCATTGACTGTTCTTCGGGAGGTCCTGAGTTCAACCTCTGCCCCTCACACACAAGCACATTCACGTGCGCATGTATGCGCACACACTAACACACACACACACACACACCAACACCCTCTCTCAGGGATGACATTTCCATTCAGTGTGTAATATCTTTATTCCCCTGCCTACCACTTCTAAACAAACCATGAAACAGAAATTGGCAGCACAGAGTTTTACTCAAGCACAGGCTCAGATATACTGGGGCAAAGACCATGTACCACACAGAAAAGCATCCCTTGTTTTGAGAAAGAGAAGTTGTCAGAGGGCTTTGTGGAGCAATGGGGAGAAAATCTTGACTCTTGGAGAGCTTTGTTGGCCTTTGGAGGATTAATAGATAAAGAAAAGATGTCTTCCAGAAGGCAGAGCACCAAGTAAGAAGGAATAGTTTAGGAAACCACCTCTGTGGAGTGGACAGCGAGCCCGGTACAGCTTCCTTCACCTCAGGTATCAATGTGGAGTAGACAAAGAGGTACAGCTTCCTTCACCTCAAGTATCAATGTGGAGTGGACAGCGAGCCTGGTACAGCTTCCTTCACCTCGGGTATCAATGCTTAGCTGAGGAAAGCCCTCCCTCCCTGGAAAGCCCTCCTCTTGCCTTCTTCTATACTTACTTTCATTTCTTCTATAAAAAATTTAGCCTGTTCTGTTACAGTGTCACATGCTTGAAATCCTGTGTGGGAAGGCAGAGCCAGGCTGGGCAGTCAACTTAGCCTAGCTAATGAGTTCTAGCACAGTAAGAGAAGCTGTTTCCCAAACCAAGGTCAATGACGCCTGAGAAATGACACTTGAGGTTGCCATCTGGCCTATGCACACAAGCACAGTTTTTAGGACTGGAGAGATGGCTCAACAGCTAAGAGATCTCACTGGTCTTACAGAGGACCTGAGTTCAGTGTCTAGAGCCCCCATAACGTGCCTCACAACTGCCTCTAACTCCGGCTCCAGCGATCTGACGCTCTTCTGGCCTCACACACGTGTGCATAACCACACAGAGATGCACAAACATTCACATAAATGATTTTAAGCATGATTTTCACTTTTGTCTTTCTAGCAGTCTACATTTAATAAAATCCCCATACACTATTGCTCCTTTTCCACATCGGTTTTATTTTTAGCCTGACTTTCCCAAAAATGTGTTTGATGTGGTTTTCAGACAAACAACTATACAATGAAGTTAATGAACCAGAAAATCTGGTCCGAGGAGAAAACAAAAGAGAGGAGGATATGACAGCTTGAAGCTGGTAGAATTCAGGAATGAACTTGACTGCTTGGAGGAGCTCACATACCTGTTCGACCTGGTGCCAGTGCGTGGATCTGGACCAGGGAGTCACAGAGGGAGAGAAAAAGGGCCTGAATTCACACTTGCAGCGAGTCTCTAGCTTGTGATCCAGGTGCCAAATCACAGCACTTATTTATTATGAAAGCTCGCCCGATAGCTTAGGCTTGCCTCTAACTAGCTCTTAAAACTTAAATTAACCCGTATCTGTTAATCGACTTCCTGCCTCATGGCTTTATTGCCTTTACTCTGCTTTCCTGCTTCCTTCACGTCTGGCTTGCCACTCTGCCTTCTTCCTCCCAGCATTCTCTCTGCCCAGAACACCCTGCCTAGCTATTGGCCACTCAGCTTTTTGGTAAACCAGTCAGGGTGACAAATCTTCACAGTGTACAAAGAGACTGCTCCACAACAGGTGACAGCTCTGCCTACCCAGCGGGAAGCAGAATGTGTATGTCATAAATAAAAGAGCTGCTTTGTAGACGGTAGTCAGCCCAGTCGATTCCATCCCGGAATGTTTGCCAGAGCTGGGAGATGGCTCTGCAAGGAAATTGACTGCTGTGCAATCATGAGGACCTGTGTTTGGATCCTCAGCACCCACGTAAAGCTTCGTGCGGCAGGATACACCTGCAACCCCAGCATTGGTACCCAGAACTTCTAGAAATAGCCATATTTCTGGGAGCTCATTGGCTCACCCATCTAGCCATATCAGTGAACTCCAGGTTCAGTGAGAGACTGTTTCAAGAGACAAGTTGGAGGGCGCTGGAGAGCAGTCTCAGTGGTTAAGAGCACTTGTTGCTCTGTTTGGGTACTGGCACTCATGTTGGGCAGCTCACAACTGCCTGTAACTCTAACTCTAGGGGATCCAAGGTGCTCTCCGGGCACCTGACCTCAAGTACACATACGCAGACATACACAAATGCACATCAGTTAAAAGTAAAAACAGAAGAGAACTAACGGTAGGGAATGGTAAAAGAAAATGCCTCAATCCACATTGACTCTGGCCTCTGTATACACACACTCAAACACTGTTGCATACATATATGCATATGCACATACACCCCCCACACATACATACACACAAAAAAGCATCTATGAGAATTTACAAGCTGATTTAAATAAGCCAAGTTTTGCAATATTAAGTCAGGTATTGAAAGCAAGCATGGTGACAATTTAGAAACTGGTCAATTGTTCTCCTCTACAGGAAGAGAGCCACATGACCAGGTAATAATAGAAAGAGATTGGCATCTAGACCAAGCTCTGCCCTTCCTGCCTCCTACATGCATTTCCACTGTTCTTTCGCCAGATGCTACATTTTGTTAAACATGGCATAGTCCGTTTTACCCATCCTGATGCATCCCATTGTCTATTAGAAAAAAATACAAATTCTACAGGCAATTCAAAACTCTCAATAATGAAGCTACATCTTGCACATTGATTCTTTCCCACCTAAACTAGCAGAGCTGCACTCAGCCTAAAGGGATATATTGAGGCAGAAAATTCCCCCAAAAGTCAGACTAATGGAAGAGACAGACCAGTAAATGGCAACAGGAATGCAACATGTAGCTACATTTATAATGGAACCCCCAACAGGGGAATGCTTTTATTACTTTGCAAAGGGGGAACGATGGTTAGAAAAAGCCAAGCAATCCTGAGAGATGGCTCCGTGGTTAGGGGTTAGCAGGACTTGCTGGCCAGCTTGCGTTTGAGTCTCAGAATCCACATGGTGGAAAGAAGGAACCAACTTTCAGAAACAGTCCTTTGACCTCCACATATTCACCATGGCAAGTGTGTGCTCACACATATGCACACACATAAACAGAGACACATAGACACACACGAATAAGTAAAAAGCAAACGTTAAAAAAAGAATAAATTAAAGAAAACACTGAGACAGCTAAGTTCTGTTTTGCTAGGACACGGAAGACTGGGACATGGAGGGAGTTGTCTGCCTGGGATGAATGGGAGTGGCTTCTTTGGTGTCGGATAGGACTGCTGGAGAACAGCCTAGATTCTGCCCTGCAGGGCTCCGGTTGTCTGGTAACACTGCACTGTCTGAGGTCCTAGTCACATGGAAACACTGTGGGACTAGCCGTGTCCTGTGGTAAGCTCCGCAGTAGCCCCAAGCATCGATGAAAACTCATTGGCATGTGACTGGAAGGATGAGCTTGGGCGAGCTATGAGGAACTTGGAGAAGGATTTTCACTTTATTCTAAGGAAATAAAGTGGGTCATTGGGAATATTTAAAATTTTGGCTCACGATTGTATGTGAGCATTCAGAAACTGTCCTGAAGTCGTCAAGATGAGATTGTGGAGGGTGCTTTAGAGAAAGAAAGAATGTGGGGAGGGGTTGAGGGAAGAAAGACAAGCGTTCAGGCAAGTATGATCTTTTGGCGGCTGATCATGCCTGAACTGAGTAATGACAGACAAGGCGTTGGAACAGTAAGATTCTAGTACAAAATGGTTCTTAAAGTGGTGCCCGTGAATACAAGTGGAGAGCCGACAAGTCCAGAGATGGGGGCTGAACAAGAAGTGAAGAGTGGACTGGGGCTATGGCTCAGTTGATAGAGTTCTTGCCTAGAATTCGTGAAGACCCAGCCCATCCCTAGCACTGCCTAAACTGGGAGAAGTGGTGAATTTCTTGAATCCCAGCACTGGGGAGGTGGAAGCAGGAGGATCAGAAGTTCAAGATCATCTTTGTCTCCATAGCAAGTTCAAAGTCAACTGCAGGAGACCTTTCCACAAAAGAAGAAAAAGTGAAAGAGTGGTATTGGATAGGGATTGGGGAAGGGGAAAGATGCTCTCCGAGACAAGAAAATCCAAGTAGGAAATGGTTTCTGAGGAAAGAGAGAGGCTACCACTTTAGATATATAAATGTAAGACTGGGTTTGGGACCTTAGGCTAACGAGAAGTAAAGGTCTTGGATTTGTTGACAAGTCCAGCTATAGATAAAGATGTGAGGATAAGCACTCTGACACTGGCTGGAAGTCACTGGCCTAGGTGTCTAGCATTTAGCTGTGATGGATGGAGACTGTCACCGCAGGTCAGCAGACTCAATATAACAACTAAAGACTCAGAAATGAATAAACTAACTATATTGTGTTATTAGTGACATCAGAGAGGTGGACACAGAATCTAAAGGGACAGAGTGTCCATGAAGGATGAGCGACCCTCTACTTAATTAGGATGTCCAACTCGCTGGATGTATCTGCTGAGCGTTGGCACTAGTTCGTGGAGGATCCAGCTTGTCATAGACAGTAGAGCTTCGAGGTATGAGGAGAGAGCACAGAACTTCTGGGAGTTTTGTGGGTTAGTCAGGGAGACTGGAAGCTGTAAGACCTTTAAACACAGAAATGCTCCTTCATGTCAACAACCTCTCCCCATGTGACATTTGTGAGGTATGCTGCCCCAATAAGGACACCTGTTTCAGGCCTGACAGCAGAGAGACAGCCCTCATCATGGACTGATGAGAGCAGAGGGGCTGGTTAGAAACAGGACTGTACCTCACATGGCAGGACCTTGACTCATCTCACATACATGCACACACAGACAGACATACAGACACACACACAGAGACAGACATACAGACACACACACAGAGACATTACTTTGAGATGGTTATGTGAAAAGTGAAACAGAAATCATTTTTATTGATAAATTAGAATCTGCATAAGTGACTGAGTAGATAAAGTCCTTGCCATGCAAACGTGAGAACTTGAGTCAGAACCCCAGACCCCATGTAGGAAAAACTCTGAGGGGCAGTATTACTCATAATCTCAGCACTGAGAGGTGGAGACAAGGAGATCCCGAGCTGGATGGTCAGCCAGTCCAGATGAACTGGAGTGTTTCAGGCTCGGTGGGAGAGCCTGTCTTGAAAAATAAGAGGAGAATCATTGAGGGAGATATACTACCTTGGTTTCTGGCCTTCATTTGTACCTGCATACATATACACACATGTCCATACACACATAGTGTGCACATACATATGAACATGTACAGACACATATAAACAAAATCAATAAGTTAGGCTTGATGAGAAATGGAAACTTTGAACTGGAAAGATGGCTCAGTGGGTAGAAGCACTTGCCACGGAAGCCAAGTTCAAGTCCCCTCCGGACACAAGCATTCAATCATCTAATCCATGGGGAAGAGGATGGGCATTCTATGAGGAGATGAGAGAGGGAGACAGGAGAATCTTTTGAAGCTTCCAGAAAACCGGGTTTACCCAGTAGGGAAGAGCCTGTGTGGAACAAAGTGTAAAGTCAAGGAGTAACACCCAAGTTTGTCCTCTGACCTCCACATACCTGCTGTGGCATGTACACAACCACACACATAAGCGAGCACATGCTCACATATACACATACAATGCAAACACACATGCACACTAAATAACATAATACATAAAAAAGTTTCTGTCATGTGTTCAGAGACATTTTTATGGCATCTAAAGTGTAAGCTGTAAACAAGGAGATGGTATTTAGTATATATACATAAAACGTGTATCCAAAATATGTAAAGAACTACAGAAATTAGAAATCAGGGCTAGAAATGGGGGCTAGAAAGATGGCTCTGTGGTTAAGAGCACGTACTGCCCTTCCAGAAGGCCTACATTTAGTTCTTAGTACCCATGTAACTCCAGCTCCAGAGGATCTGATGCCCTCTTCTGACACATATATACACATAATTAAAAACAAAAATAAATCTTAAACAAAATGATCCCCTGGAGTGTGGGTGAACACAACAGAGCTCTTGCTATCACTACCAGAGTGCCCTAAGATACAAAGACTGGCGGCACCTCCCACTGCAACGCAGAGAGCCACTGGGGTCCTTCTGAGCAGCTGCTCAGAGCATAAAATGGAGAGCACTTGGGAAAAACCGTTAAGCACTTCCTTAAAAACATGAAAATGTGCTCTCTCGATGGCCCAGCAATACTACTCCAAGCTAATTACCTAAGATACATAAAAATGAATATATACAAAAGGCTTTGTAAGCATTTTTAGTATAAAATTTTATCATAACAACTCTAAACTGAAAAAGTCCTCAATCGAAAGGAAGAGGGACAATTAGACCATGGGAGATGGTTGAATGGGAGGGGAGAGGCAGGGAGGGAAGCAGAGAAATATATAGAGCTCAATAAAAATCAATAAAAAAATACATTTTCTCTCAATAGGCACTCAGGGCTTCCTTTCCCTAAATTTAGCAGGAAAGATTTTTCATAGATGAAAACATTCCATTTCATTAAACTTTCTGAAGATAAAATAGCTCTCCCAACTCTTACTGCTCATTCCATTTTGAATTTGTGCTCTAATCCTGGTACCTTCACCCTTAAATACACACGTTTTCAGAAGAGGAAACAAAAGAATAATAACTGTACTGCCACCCCTGGCGTGCTGGTGGAAAACAAGTTAGATGATGGCTGGAAAAAGCTTTGAGAAGTTCAAAGTGCTGCAAGGATCTGAGAGGGGGGAGGGAACCCAGGGCCCTTTGAAGCTTCCTAATGAGGGTTCTTAATGCACTTTGGGGAAGTATTTAATTTGCCCGTTCCCTCTCTCTCTCTCTCTCTCTATCTCTATCTCTATCTCTATATCTCTGTGTGTGTGTAACACATTTCTCTTATAAGCACATATTCATCATGGGTCTTCGAAGTCACATGAACCATGCGTGTGCAAGATCACAAGTGGACACATGGCTTCACTTTAGCCAGCTACCACACCCTCTGCAGTGCTGTGGGCTCCCACACCTGCAGCTGTCACTTCAGCTTGTGAGTTGGCAGAGACTGGACCCTCAGTCCATCTCCTACCCTTGTGGTGATAAGGGAATATTATGATAATCTGGGATGATCATTGTGGTTACTTTGAGAATGATGGGGCTTTTCTCAGGGAACTAGGGTGCTGGGAGCTGAAATACAGCTAAAACCATCCCAAGTCAATAGATTTTTGTTCTTGTCTCTCAAATATGAAGGCTGAAATTCACAGACCAAAGAAGTGTTTATTGTAGACCTATAGGTGGAGACAGAGACGGAGCAAGGGCAGAGCTCCTGTATAGCAGGGAGGTCCCAGGAAACAGGATCCAAGGGACCTGATGGTGTGGTGGCTTTGAAAGGACTTATGTCAGAAACTGGGGTGAGATCTAGGGAGCGGGTAAGCTGGTTGGTTCAGGGGCCTCCAACCAGCATCCGTTGCCTATAGCTTCTAGGCAGAGATGCTCAGTTAAGAGATGGCAGACAAGGGAGCAGAGCTCTCTTCTGGCACTCCTGGCCTCCAGCCACAGATATGTTTGGCTGCTTTGGGGTCCCTGCCTTAACTGATCCGTTTCTACCTTCTATTGCTCCACCTGGCATCCCCCAGATGAATCCACTCTCATGAATGCTTCGCATCTTGTGGCAGTCCTTGCTAGAAGTTTGATTTATATCCTGGGCAGCAGAACTACCCACCTAGACTCTTCAGCCTCAATTGCACAGATGACTGCATATTAATATAGGCTGAAGCATCAGCTTGACCTGCGGCTGCAAGCTCAGCACATCACTGGCACACCGCTGCTTCAGACTTGGTGGTAGCTGTTGGACCACAGTGAAATCTTAAGTTCAACGTCAATAGAGAAGTATGGTATTGTAACTCAAGTTGCCTTCTTTTCAAAGTTTGGCACATTCTTCTTATTTGCTTGCATAAGACCTTTAAAGGTTTGATTATATTTATTTACATGTGTGGCAGGTGTGTGTGCATACGTTCACACGCCCATGCTAATGCACACATGCCATGGTATACATGGAGCAGTTAGAGGACAACTTTTGAGAGTTAGTTCTCTCCTTCCACCCCGTAGGTCCCTGAGATCAAACTTGGGTCTTCAAGCTTGGCAGCTGTTTTGTGTATTTGTATTTTCAGCTTTTAAAGAAATCTGTAGGATCCTGTACCAGAAGATCCATCGGAGGGGTGTGTGTGTTCTTGACTGGCGGCAGAAGCCCTGGAAAGGGAGCAGAGACATTCCTCAACCCCCTAATCTTTCTGGTCATTCTGCAGGGGCTTCTCTCCCAGGCTACTACCTCTCTCTTCCTATCCCATCCCAGCTTGTGCCCAGGCTCCCCTTCCCTTCTTCTAGGTCATAAAATCCCCCAGCTCAGCCTGTTTTGGGGCTGGGATGGGGTGGTGAGTGCAACCAGGCAGGAGTTACTTTGTTTCACTAAGCCTGCAGGCTGCAAGCTAGCCCTTTTGTCTGC
>LOJH01050442.1:1936-12678 GCA_001685095.1 Ellobius talpinus
CGTGTGCCACCACATTCGGGATTTTTTTAATCTATTTTTTATTATTTCATTCTAAAGAAAATGCTTTGTACATGAGGTATGTGAAAACAGTATCCACCTTTTCTCCCGTTCGGGTGGGTAATGGAGGGAATTCTAACCCCAGAGTCTGGTAAATGGGTCCAATTCCTGTCTCTTCACACTTCAGGCTTCAGTCCTATCACCTCTCCCAGGAGGTAATGGTGAGGTCTGTGGGTGGCATTGAAGACTGACTACAATAGTGGCTAGGTATAATTAAGAACTTTAAAATTGTTTTAGATTTTATTGGGTAATGCTTCTAGCTTATGCACAGTTGTAAAGCCACCCCAGGCACAGAGGAAGAGCATTTCTGGCAGTTGTCATATGCCACTGGTCTCCATTACTCCTTACTAGCTATGGTGGGGGGAAAAGCCTTAGGGCCCTTCTGTTGGTTATAGACTTCCAGGAAGACCTCCATTAGGGCGGCCCCCAACTCAGGCTTGCATGTACCCCTCTCAGCCCAGTGGAGGATTGTCTGATAGATTAGCTGTTTCAGGAATCTTCCGCTACAAGCGACAAAAACCCCATTCAAACGAACTCAGCCTGAGAGGGGAAGTCTTGACCCCTATGACCTGCCCTCTCTCACAGTACCGCGGGAGTCTCTCCATGTCTTTGCTCTGCCTTGCTTTGCGCTGCAGTCACTCACGACCAGGCATTCTGCTCACAGTGGCCCCAGAAGCTCCAGCTTTACCCTAGTCTTGCCATTGCTAGTAAAGAGAGGCTTTTTTATTCGCCAGAATTACAAAGAATGCCCATGTGTTCCTAACATGTCTCCTACCTAACTCTAAACCCTGTTGTCATAGCTATGAAGAACAGAGGGGAACATGCTGGCCCACAAGCTGGACATCAGCAAACACGCCCACACAGTAGCACTTCCTATGAGGTGTAGGTGGATTTTTATCTGGGCTGCCAGTTCACAAAAAACCAACATGGAGACTTATTCTTAATTATGAAAGCTCGCCTCAGCTGAGGATTCTTTCTAACTAGCTCTTTTTTTTCTCATTGTAAGTTGTTTATTGTAAGATAATTTACAAACATCTTGTCTTTGTAACTCTGTGGACCAAGTTTCTTCTGACAAAGACAGCAATCAGTTAAAATCAGCTTGTTGTTTTCTTTTACCTCTTATCTGTGGATGCAACTTGATTTTCATTAATCCAGAGCAGCAGCCCCAGAGATGATTTCAACCAACTCCTTTGTGATGACAGCTTGGCGGGTGCAGTTGGACGTCAAAGTTAATTTGTCAATCATATCAGAAGCATTCTTGCTGGCGTTGTCCATAGCCATCATCCTGGCACTCTGCTCACTGGTGGTGGACTCCTTCAGGGAGTCGTAGATGATGTTGGCCAGACTGTACTCCTGGTAATTCTGTAGCACATCAGCATCAATGTCATGATAATTGCTCATGCTCTCAGCACTTGCAGTGGTGTTGAGAGAGAAGATGGGCTTCTCTTCTGTCTTGTAGGAGATAACAGACTTGAACTGATTAAAAATGATTGAGCCTTCATCAAATTCCTATCCAGAATTCAACAATTCCAGGGCAATGACTGATGCATCTCCAAAAGTAGGGGGCTTCTGCCCCACATCTTTGAATGACACCAAAAACTGGTCAGAGTGAGTCCTATAAAGTATGCCCTTGATTTTGTCACCAATTCCAACAATCATAATTTCTTTCCCAGCTGCTGTGAGGTTAGCTACCTCATTCTTCATCTGTTTAGCCACTGAGGAATGAATAGCACCACAAAGCCCTCGATCTGACGACACACCAATAAGGAGGTGTTTCTTCTTGTCCTCAGGTCCCTTAATATCAGCCTTCTCATAAAGCGCCAAGGAGCCTGTTCCATACACTCGAGCTGGCTTCAGCTCCTGCTCATCCCGGGCATACTTTGCAGCTGCCACCATCTTCATAGATTTGATAATTTTCTGGATGTTTTTGATGGACTTCAGTCTCCTGGTAATATCTTTCAAAGTTGCCATGTTTTGAACTTGGATCCACTGCGGCTGCAAGGCACAGGCCGACAGCCCAGCAACACTCGCCCGCGGGAACATGGTGGAACCTTGAAGGTCGGGCAGATGGGGCTCACTGCGCCTCTAACTAACTCTTATAACTTAACCCATTCCTATTCGTCTGTGTGCTACCACGTGACTTGTTGCTTTGATCTTTGAGCTTCTGCACGTCCTGCTTCCTCTGCATTCAGCTGGCGACCGGCTTTTCTTCTTCCCCAAGACCTCTCTGTTCCCAGCAGTCTCGCGCCTAAACTCCTGCTGCCCAGCTATTGACCATTCAGCTTCTTATTAAACCCATCACAGTGACACAGTTTCACACAGTGTAAAGGAATATTCTGCTACAACGGGGAGAACCTGAGTGTTGCTACCAGTTAAAAGGGATGATCCCCAAGCAAGTGGCCTCAAATTACAGATGCCACCACACTGGCTACATGATGTATCTGTCTTCACATGTGTGAGGGCATTTGTAGGCAGCCTCTTGGTGCGTGACTACTGTATTCTGTCAATTATGTTTTAAATAAATGCTGTTTGGCTAGTAGCCAGACAGGAAGGATAGGTGGGACAACCAGACAGAAAGTAGAGGTGGGGCAATGAAAACAGGAGTATTTTGGGGAAAAGAAAGCTCTCTGCACAGTCCTGCCCAGACACCTAAGAAACAGGATGTGACCTGCCCCGCTGAAAAAGGTACTGAGCCATGTGGCTAACATAGATAAGAATAATGGGTTGATATAAGTTATAAGAGTTAGCAAGAAGCCTGAGCTAATGGGACAATCAATTAGTTCATAACTTAAGGAGATCTCTGTGTGATTTTCTTTGGGACTTGCCAGCTGTGGGAACTGGGCAGGACAGAAACTCCAACAAGCAGGCCCTTGTGTTACAGCTTCTGCCCAGAGGAGGAGAGTGGAAATGGCCTATGGTCCAGGAACCTAGTTTTCCTGAGTAGACAAGCAAAAATGCTTTGTGGATAAAAATAGGAGGTATTTGAGCCCAGTTGAGATGAAAACAGGAAAGGTCTTAATTCAGAAGTAGCTAGCATCTGAATGTGCTTCCTCCAACATATAGAAGTAACCAGAGATGACAATAGCCAGGGATGGAACTTTAAGAGAGGAGGCTGTGCCATGAGGACTCCTTCCATGTTAAAAGTCTTTATCAAAGTCATTTCATGTTGCCTTCGAGTGTCATGCTCTTGTGCAGTGAAGGACAGTGGTCCCATTCTGTAAGACTGAAGCTCTCATCAGTTCAACTTGCTGGTGCCCCAATTTCCAGGGTGTTGCAGTCTGTAGAACTGGGCGAAATAAAGTTCAGTTCTCCATAGATCATTCAGCTACAGCGACCCTGTCACAGCTCCACAGAACGCACCAAGGTGCTCAGTTTGGTGACAATCTACTGTTTTTCTTGTTTTATGTTTGTTTAGCCAACTTGTAGGTGCGTGGTGTATCGAAGCTCATTACTTATTTGATGAACAGGTAAATCTGTGCCTCTGTCTTTGTCATAAGGACTTGAGAAGCACTGCAGTAAGTTTGTCCAATCTTCTAATGCTTTATTCACTAGGGTGGCTTTGTGTTGATGCATCCCACCCCAGGCTGGACACATTTATGAGTTCATTGTCAGAACCCTCTCATGTAACCTAATGTTCTAAAGACATTAAGCCATAAAACAAGCCCACAGTGAGAGAAATGCAGCTGTCAAAGGTAACATTGACACAAGTCATTGTGAGTGAGAACATTACCATTTAAATTGGCCACCAGTGTTCAGTTTTTATTAATGATCATATTGAATTTTCAGCTTGTCAGGATATTGACTTCATTCTGCTGAAAAATACCAAATTCTACTGTACGTTTGCTGCCTCTCTGAAATCAGTCTGATCCCTTAGATTCTAAAGCTGGTACTAGATTAAGGAGCAATTATGTTTAATTGTTAGGTGGCCTGAAGGTGTCTTGTGGCAGATTGTGCTGGTTATATAATGTATGATAACCACTCTGCAATTAAACACTTAAAACTTGAAATAACAGATTGTTTTTCTTATTAATCTGCGATCTTGTCAGGTTCCCCTAGATCAGCTCATCTCCTCAGCACGAGGGTCCATTGGGCAATGGTGTGGGGCTCGTGGATTCACTTTTATGATGGCATACTTACATGCCTGGCAAATAGGTGCCATTCACTGGAGAGTCAGACTGTGGTCTCAGTGTTTGGTTTCCTTTCCACATGCTTTCCTTATAGCATCGGCCTCACATCCCAACAGAGGAAGTCAATATCTCCTACCTTAAGCATGGTTAGCATGGTGTCTCTCTGATCTGATTAGTCAAGGAGTCATAAAGTCTAAACTTAGAAGAAAGCACCAATCTGCTTCTCCTTAAGAGTCCCAAAGAACTCTGGGGCCATGTTTTTAAAATGCTAGGGATTTCTCTTGTTAAGCAAATAAAACCAGAATCAAAGACACATAACATGTTTGCTTTCATAAGTGGAATCTAGATTTAAATCTGTGTCTCTCTCTCTGTGTGTGTGAGTGTGTGTGTGTGTGTGTGTGTGTGAACACACCACGGAACTTAGAAAGGGGATCATGAATGCAGAGCTTAAAGGGGTCTGGGATGAAGTGGGGAAAGAAAGCAGAAATAACCACTCAGAAAATTATTAAATAATTAATAAATTATTAAATAATTAATAAAATAATTAAATCACTGCTTGGCCTGTTAGCTCTAGCTTCTTATGGACTAGCTCTTACATCTAGAATTAACCCATTTCCATTATATTTTACCACGAGACTTGTGGCCTACCAGCAAGGTTCTAGCTGGCAGCTCCATGGCGTCCTTTGACTCTGTCTTCTTTCTCCCAGAATTCAGTTTAGCTTTCCCTGCCTAGCTCTGTTCTGCCCTATCACAGGCCCAAAACAGCTTCTTTATTAACCAACGATATTCATAGCATACAGAGGGGAATCCCACATCAGAGATTAATGAGTGGTAAGGGAGGCGACTAGTAAGGAGGTGCAGGAGGATGGGGACAGGCAGGGAGGAGGGAGAGAAGAAAAAAATATGCATGGAAACTCCACAACAAAACCCATTACTTTGTATGTTAGCTTAAACTTAATTTTAAAATTCCAGTAATTCAGCCTTAAGTCTTGCCTTTATAAATGGAATTTTACTGGGACATTGAATTAAAATATCAATATTGTTAAGACCACAAAAGTAGCTTATTATTATCATTATATTGTTATTATTATACATCTCCTTCATATTCCAGTACTCTGGCCAAAATTATTCAATGAAACTATTCTCAAGATATGTAAATTCTTTCAGGGACTGCATCAACGTACCTTCATAGAACCTGGCAGCTCTGACCAGAGCACTTGGCTAGAATCTAGGTCATGGTCTCAGTGCCCAACACCACAGCTAAAGAAGGATGGGTTGAGTTTGTTAATGACTCCTAAGCCAAATGCTGTCAACTCCACCAGTGTGAGAATTGGCCCCAACTGGAAATACTTCAATCCTTGCCAAACAATTTCTCCAAAGTAATTCTGATGCGAAGCCTTTATGGTGTGCCTCTATGCTTGAGTTATTTGGGGGTATGGCTGGCTAAGCACAATGGGAATACTTAAGTGTCTTCCTGCAACTACAGTGGGGCTATTCATTCCTTCCCAGGAAACATCACCCTTTATATAAGCTTGGATCCCATTCCGAGGCAAGACTTCAGAAACATGTAATTTGTGTCTCCTCTGCTAGGGAAATATGCCAACGTTGAGAGTCCTACACAGATCTGAGAACAAAGGCTGGGGTCAGAGAGAACAGAGCTGTATTTTCTTTGTAACAACCAGAAAAGTTTAGCTTCCTGGTAGAGCCTAGATGTTTCTGCCATGTGATGCTGTACAGTGGAACAGTGAAAGCCTTTCTGGTGCCCAGATGATCTAGATAGAAGAGAAAGCACCATTTTGTTTTAATCTTCTCGCTGTTCCTCTACAGTTTGGAATCATATCTGTGGGAGCCTTGTGAACCAACAGGAAGAAGTGGCACTCAGCATGCTGGATTAACATCTGACATTTGAGTCCCTGTCATTCTACAATCCTGGTTGGGGGTGGGAAAGGGAGTATCATCACCAGTCTTTGAGGACTCCCAAGATATCAAGATGTACATGACCCAGGAGGGGCAAAATCCTGTTGGTTATATTTCCCCAAGCTGTTCATTGGTCAAAGATGTGCACTGAGTCTAGTCTTTGAATAAGAAAACCATTCTGATCACAGGAAGGCACATTGAGGAGGTGCAGGAAGCCATCCCCAAGTTTTGATTTTTTAAGTTTTCTCTTTTCTTAGGCTGCTGCGCCCCGGAACATTCTATTCTTTGAGCATAATTTGTGCCAATGTTAGTAGAGGACTCTTTTTTCTTCCTTGTACAATGGAGGCAGAATATCAGCCCTGTGACAAGGTAGAACACAGCCAACTCAGCTACAGTTCTCTCTTGGGAAACACCCACAAGTAGCTTTTCAGGGAGGCTGGAAAGAAATCCAAGTTGAAGCTGTTATTAATCAGTATGAATTAATGATTCTGGAAGATTCATAATTATGAGTTACTAGCCCTGGAGTCATATAAAATTTATTAACAAAAAGAACAAAATATTCCTGCTTCTGAAATGCACTGTTCTGTATCTTCACACTTAAATTTGCATTGTGTCAACCACCAAATAAATCTCACACAAGTTTAGGTGGTTTCTTTTACATTGATACAGCTTTGTCCTGGTGCATTTCTATTTTAATTGAATGATTCTATTAAATATCAAATTTCAAAAATATACTGCATAAAAAGAGCTAGCAGTTCACTCTTTTTTTTCTCCTCATAAGAAACTCTAATGGGAACTTGCCTACCACACCCACTGATTTGATGCATGAGTTTTCTTCCTCAATGGGTCTCAGCGTTGGCCTCTAAAGTTCAGAAGGGCCAGCCTCAGTTCAATGGCCCTTTCTTCTCAAACAGGGTAACATTTCTCTTGCCACCAGGGCACAAACTTCTAAATTATATTTATTTTAAATATTCTTTCAAGTGTCTGTCCTCTGCGCCAAAGCTTTAAGTCTATTTCTTGATTTAACAACTTGCTTTCCACGTTTTCTCCTCTTTCATTTAGAACATTGAAAATTCTGCTTTCTTCTGGTTAGCTCCTCCCCATCCCTTTTCATTGATGGAGGCTCATTATCTTTAGTTTACTTTCATTGACTTCATAAATTGGGGCATCTAAGCCTTCTCCTTGACTTCTGAGAGTCTCTCAGTCTCTCTCTCTCTCTCTCTCTCTCTCTCTCTCTCTCTGTCCCTCTCCTTCCTCCCTCCCCCACCATATAAAGCAAGAAAGTAAAGGCTTTAATTACCTACTATAGACACACATTTTGGTTTCTGTGCATTTTTTATTACTTACATTTGTGTCAGCTGACAGAATCAGAGGACGGGAGAAAGCAGATTGAACCAGGGGAGCTATGTGGCAGAAACCTGTGACCAGTCCCCAGGAAACTGCCTTGTGATGTCTGTGGAGGGTAGAGGCAAGCAAAGTCAAGAGAATTAGGGTGATGAACACCTAACAAAGGATGAAAGGATAGGATTCCATCTTCATGATTAGAAATATCAAGAGGCAAAAACATCAGTCATTGAAGAAATAAAGACCCTGAATGAGGGCGGAGGTCAAGGGTGACATGGGGTCACAAGGTTCCAGTCATAAAAGTGTGTTAACAATGATTTAGAAAGGGAAAACAGACCCCGCTAAGGAGGGTATGCCTGGGGTGCCTCAGGAAACACTGTCTCTGGAAGATGAGCAAGATAGACCCATTTTCCATTTCAAGCCCTATCTCTTCAGACACATCAAGAGGCTAGATTCACCTACCTCTGAACAGAACTGCCTACCTGACGTAGCAAGGCCTACTGGATGATGGACGTAAAGGAGTTGATGATGTCTGAAGATGAAAGTCAAAGACCTGAATCTGATCCTCAAAGCTGGCTAGTCTCTACAAACACGGGCACTGGAGAGCCCACTATTTCCAGGGCTCATGCCTTACACTGATGGTTTCTGTTTTACTGGGCAGTATGCTCTGGGGGCTGCTACCGCTGGACTTCTTCCTTTTTATCCTTCGCGTTTCTCAGTTGTTCAGAATGGTGGAGACCATAAGCTCAAGTGAAACACTGTCTGGAGAAGCACACAGTGAGCAGAGGTGCCTGTGTGTGCTGTCTCTGAACTGAGGCTGGGTTTTTAGGATGCCCTGGTCCCTTATTTCTTATCCTCCAGCTTCTTCAAAGAAAATAAACTCCCACTGCAGCACCGTAAGGTTAGA
Organism: Ellobius talpinus; assembly: GCA_001685095.1. NCBI lineage: Eukaryota > Metazoa > Chordata > Mammalia > Rodentia > Cricetidae > Ellobius > Ellobius talpinus. Next base: position 10,289 of record LOJH01050442.1, read on the forward strand.
GGTGATACCTTCTCCCACAGGCAGCCATTGATTGGGTGTGCACTCAGTTTCAGGATCTGTGTTAAGCACCAGAGAGGTAAGATGGAGGTTAGTAGGGGAGGCCTGGAAAGAGAGGGCCCATGTTTCTTAAGACAGATGGTCAAGTGCCTTGTGAGACTCACAGAAAATCTTTATAAAAATACAAATATAAATTTAAAGATGAGAGAGAAGTTTTGTAATAATTACAATAGGTTTCAAAATTTAAAATCTGATACCTAACTAGCTCAATCATCATAAAATTCAAGACAGGATCAAAACAACAGAAGGACTTCCATTAATATCTGTGTAACAAATGATTACCTTTTCCACTATATATATAATGATTCTATTTCTCTGAGCACTTTTGCATACAACAACTTTTTATGTTATTTTTTTCATATTTTATCCAAGTTTTTACAATTTTACTTTTTTCCTTCAGTTATGTGCATGGGTACATATATACACACACACATACACACAGGTTTTGGATCATATTTCTGCCCCTCTATAATTCTCTTACCTCTCCCTCTCTAGCCCAACCAATTCTTCCCAGTAAGCTTCCCTCCTTTCTCATGGTTTAAAAAAAATTGGTTGCCTGCATGAGCATGGGTGGAGAGTTCACTTGAGGAAGGGCCACCTAGTAGTGACTTACACCACCGAAGAATGACACCTATTCCCTCTAGTAACATTAACTGTCTACGGCGTCTTAGGAAGGGTGTGGCCTAATAAGCCCCTCCCCATCCATGATGGAGTAGTGATGGGGCCTAGTCCTCCACTGAATGTCACTTTCTATTCAGAAAGGATGAGAACAGGATGTAGCCTTTGCTCTAGCCCAGCCCACAGAGGCTGATTTTTGCCTTGTTGACCGTTTTAGCCAGGTGTGATGAACCAGGTGTGACTCACTCACCAGTTCATATACTTAAAAAGTGAAAAAGATTCACTACGTGCCAAACCTTGCTCACCTAACTTCCCTCACAATCCCAGTGCCAGGCCCAAGAGGTTGCACTGAGTGACCCAGTCTCTCATACTCCTCCCCTGAGTTTTGCAATGCAGGGTGACTGAAAGACAGGGGCATAGGTAGATCCCCGGAAACCATTCCTCTGCCGGTAAGGAAATTCTGGTTAATATATTGAAATGCAATGCTAATAGGCTTCATAAATGTATTCCACAAACCCCAGGCAAGTCTTCTAACATCATGTATCTGCTTTGAGCCCTCCAAATGCTCTCAGCAACCAAAAACCAACAGGAGAACATGTATGCAAAGGGGAGCGGGGGCCTCAGAGTAGAGTCACAATCCATCAGATTTAAAACAGATGACACATGACAATCTCACAAGAATCTATGATCTTGGGTACATATGAGACCCAGTGCCTTAAAAGAAACCTAGGAGAAGGAAGGGTTTTCATGGGTGTTTTTTGAGTGTAATCCACTTCCGGATATAAAGCCACTTCCGGGGAGACAGGTAGATAACTCAAGGGAGAAAATATAGGTAGCATCAGGCTTTGATCCAAATCTTGAAAGTCACAGAGACATTTTTAAAGAAGTTCCAGTAGGTCCAGTAGCAGGCGAAAGAAGGAGCATTAAGAGGAAAAGAAGGAGACTTGGTTTGCAGTGTTTTAGAGACTTTCAAACAAGGACCCATTAACTACTGTTACATATTATGGCGGACACAAGCAGATGAAAACATGAAAGACTCTACTGGATCTGGCATTTAAGAAGCCATGTGGTGACTTTGACCCATGAGTCTCAACAATGCCGTGCCATGTCCACAGCTGGTCTCTGTGGACTGGAAGTAAACCCACTAGAGGAACATTGACTGGGAGTCAATTCAAATTAAGGAAAAGTATAGCCAAGAATGTTAATTAAGAATATCTATAAGGAAGTGGTTAAGTGGTAAGCCATTTCCTGGTCTGAGCAGAAGGCACAGGTCTCTGTTCACCTGACCTCTCATCCCTGCTCCTTGGGATCTTCAAACTCTCTGAGAGCTTACCAACATCAACCAAGTGAGCGAGTGAACAGTTTCTCAGGTGACACCTATGCTCCTCATCATGTACAGTGAGCAGCCCAGGCTTGGGCCTTGCCCGTGACCCAGAGTCAAAAGTCCTGCTGTTCACATCCTTCCTCTTCCATTTTCCAAAAGTGTCCATCCTCCAAACCTCCCATCTTCCTCCTTGCCCTGCCCCTTTCTGTTGTGTGTGATGGAGTCGTGGTTATTCAGTTAACTGAGCTTCAAAGTCACAACTTTAAAAGAACTGTGCAGTTTTCTGTGATGTGGGTTAAACACAACTTACCCTACTGTCTTCATGCTAGAGGAGACTGAGCCGGGCGGTGGTGGCACACGCCTTTAATCCCAGCACTCAGGAGGCAGAGGC
>LOJH01050443.1:0-12678 GCA_001685095.1 Ellobius talpinus
AGGGAAGGGGTGCCTGGGTGCAAGCTGGGATGGGATAGGAAGAGAGAGGCAGTAACCACCGGGGAGAGAAGCCCCTGTAGAATGACTAGAAAGTTTAGGGATTGTGGAATGTCTGTGCTCCATTTCAGGGGCTTCTTCAGGCTGGTCAGGAACACACTCACCCCTCAGATGGATCTTCTGGTACAGGGTCAGGGCCCCTTGCTGGAACCTTGCAGACAAAAGGCCTAATGTGCTCCCTGCAGGCTTAGCGAAACAAAGGAATTCCTGCCTGGTTGCACTCACAACCCAGTCCCAGCCTAAAGACAGGCAGAGCTGTGGGATCTTATGACCCTGAAGAAGGGAAGGGGTGCCTGGGCACAAGCTGGGATGGGATGGATAGAAAGAGAGAGGCAGTAGCGGGAGAGAAGCCCCTGCAGAATCACCAGAAAGTTTAGGGGTTTGAGGAATGTCTGTGCTCCCTTTCTGGGGCTTATGCCTGCCAGTCAGTAACACACTCACCCCTCAGATGGACCTTCTGGTGAAGGGTCAGGGCCCCTTTAACAATACCTTTTTTAGGTCTTTGGCTGTGGCTATGCCATTCAACACTTAACTTTTTCTTGAAACCATAAAAAATTATATATGTAGAAGAAAAAAGAAAATTCCAGTCAAATTTCTCCTTGATAATGTTTTGATTTGTTTTCAATAGCATATGTGTGTGTTCATGTGAACAAATTTGTAATGATACCTTTTAGAACCTTTTTTTACAGTGTAGGAAATGAGATAGGTTATTATATCAACTTTGAAATATTAAGATATTTCTTCAGTGACTGCAAGCTGGTATTAGTAACATGTTTCCAACTTCCAAGACAGAAAACATCTATAAGTTATTGTGTGTACCTTAAACTCAAGATAGTCCAGGCAGTGTTGGTACACTCCTTTAATCCCAGCACTTAGGAGGCAGAGGCAGGTGGATCTCTGTGAGTTTGAGGCCAGCCTGGTTTAGGAGAGCTAGTGACAGGATGGGTTCCAAAGCTACAGAGAAACACTGTCTCAAAAAACCAAACAACAACAACAACAACAAATTCAAGATTGAACTTTACATTACTACAAGTCTTAAAGAACTGAGAAAAGTAGAAAAAAATCATAAAACACTTCAATATAGCCCTGCAAGAAAACAGAAGAGAACCTCCCTGACTAAATTTGACCCTCCAATGTTATGGTGAGTACAGAGAAAACTCAGAGTGACTAAATTACCAACTTAATTTGATAAACATTTATAATAGGAACTTTGTTTCAATGATCCTGGTACATTTTCTAAATGAGTAAGATGGAGTTTACTTAACATGATTTGGACGAGCTCCCATACTTACATAATGACTTATGTGTATAAGCCACTAACTTTAAAACAATGCACTAAGTGTTAAAGTAGCAGATTATAGAACAGTTATGAGAACAGACCTGAGGGAGTAGTTAGGATTGCTTCAAGGAGAGCAAGGGTTCTAAGTAAGAGATACTTACTGGGATACTTATAGAGGGAACAGTTCAATTATACTTATGGTTGAATACTTCTCTAGTGAGAAAGTGGGATGAAATGGTAAAGTTATGGATCTTGCTAGGAAGATTCTCTCCCATGGCTACACTGCTCTCCATAAAATGATAGACACATATCCCTGCAGAGTTTCTCCATATGGAAGAGGTAGACATCGGAAGAAAAATCAGTAAACCCATGCAGAAAGCTCAGAACACTTAAATGCACCTATTCCTCTAGTCCATTCATTTACTTAATTCTTATGGTAATGATAATTTTCTGCTTTCAATCAAGCATAGTCATATGCAATTTGCTATTTGAAACAGTAGACTAGTACTCCTTATTACTACACTCTTATTTTTGGCACTGTATACATACTAAGCATTTTCTCCCTGATTGTCAATCACTTCTCTCATATTGGAATGCAAGATTCCTGAGGCTGGAAATGTATCTTTTGCTCTGTTTCTAATGACTTGTACATATTTCTATATAATAAGCCATCATTATAAATTTGGAAAATGACTGAGTAAATCATTGAATTAATTACGTTAAATGTACCCATTACACCCACCATTATGATAATATGACACCAAAGGATAGGATTTTCCCCAGTTATGAAGGAACTAATTGAGAGTGTGACTCTAAGTGATAAGCAACTGGTGTGTAAAATGACACAATAAAAGACAAGCATAGGAAGTAATCTGAATACCTATTCAAGAAAATTTAAGTCAGGGAAATGTTTGAATATGATCTAAATAACAATTTATTCTAAACTTGATCAATAGAGAATACCAGTATATAAAGGAAAAAAGACATAAAGCACTGTAGCAGGAAAAGATGAGAATTTGGTACCTCTTTTCAAAATTGGGCATCCTTCAGTATGCTCCCTAATTAAAAGTAAAAAGTATTTCGATGGGTAAGAGTGTTAGGGGATGATAAAGGAAAAACTTGTTGGAAATAAGCCTCAAATATCTGTACAGAAAATGTGGACCAAATATGAAGTTTTGCTGTAAGTTACCAACTATTATATATTTGATATCCTTTTTTTGAATGTGAAACATTAGATATTAAAATGGAAAGAGTTATCAAACTGTGATTTTCTTTTACTATTTATAGATTTCTAGTTCTTGTTGAAATATTTTATAGGAACATAGATATTCATTTGAATGCAATTCTCTTTTATTATATGTATTTGAGTAGCGATAATAGAGGAATGATGGCTTGAAAATACCATTTAGCACTTTGTCGAGAAGGTTTGGTGGCCAATAAAGACATTAAAGCATTGGAGACAGCACTACAGTGTATCTGGCAGGCATGGTGGTAGTGGTAACTGAGGGATATACACTTGGAAATTCATTGAATAATTGGTAATCATAATAAATAAAATGAAATGGGTTAGGAATGGATCTGCTATGGGTAAGAAGGTGGGAGGATTCAACAATGGCTGAGGATTTTAGGTAATGTTTCCTGAATTCTCGGGAGAACAAAAGTGTCCCTGATAGAGTCTGTCATCACATATTCACTCTCTGCAGGTGGTGTGATCTCCACAAACATGCTTGCTGTTAGTAAAGGTTGATTCACCAGTGGCAACCACTTTAATCCTCAGTAGGGTTCAAAAGACATGTCTATATTATTCTTTTGATGTCTTTTCTCTTTAGATGAAATTTTGAACTTGATTAAATTCAAGGAGTTTCATAAATCTAGAGTTTAGGGGGATGTACAATTATAGATACTGATGGTGGGTGGTTTCTCTTCTGCTAAAATGGCACCTTCATGCATCTAGCAGAACAAGAGATTTCACTGAAAAGACTAGAAACTTTACGTAGCTCATAAACAAGTTTCAGGAGAGTCAGAAAACTGCAATGACATTTTCACAGACACTCTAAAGCATTCAAAACAGTAAAGAATATATGACCATGAAAAACATTAATGAGCAACACAATTTTAAAAGGTTTTCTTTCAATCACTATCCAAAAACAAATATAGAAATGTAGGGAGAGAGAGCCTGTTAATCCCGGCAGCCTAGCTAGCTAATACCTGAAATAACCAAATAGAAACAGTATTAATTAAAACACTACTTGGCTATTAGCTCTAACTTCTTATTGGCTAACTCTTACATATTAGTTTAACCTATCTCCTTTAATCTGTGTATAGCCATGTGGCAGTGGCTTACCAGATTTCTAACCAGCGTCCATCTCAGGCAGAGGATCCAAGGCTTCTCTGAATCTTCCCTTCTTCCTCCCGGCATTGAGTTCTGTTCCCCACCCTACCCCCTGTCTACCTAAGGTTTGCCCTATCAAAAGGTCAGGGCAGTTTCTTTATTCATTAACCAATGAAAGCAACACACACAGAAGGACCTCCTACACCACAGAAATTTCAAAGAAAAACAAAATGAATATTGTCAAGACTGTCATTTCTGTATGAAAATGGAACCAAAATTCTGAGAACAAGACATGTACAGTTAAAACATTCAATTTTTGTTCATGACAGAATCACAGTTTCTTTGTCACTAATAAGTATTACTTCTATTAAAATAGATCACTGCTGGCCCAGTGTTCTTACCATGCTGAGATATTGGTATTCCTCAGTGATTTAAAAACATTTAGTCATATTCATCCTGTGTGTGTGCATGTGTGTTTATGTGTGTGTGTGTGTGTGTGTGTGTGATTGCATGCAGACTCTCAGGCAGATGTGCCTGTTGTAGGTGCTAGGAACTGAGTCCTGATCCTCTGCAACAGAAAGTGGCCATAACTGATAAACCATCTATCCAGAAATTTCTCTGCTTTTTTGCCCTCTTACAAAGTCCTGTGAGAGTCTTCTATATTTCTTTTTTCATTACATTTATTTATTTATTCATTCATTTATTTATTTATTTATTTATTTGTATGTGATTGAATGTGCATGCAAGCCTGTGTGCGAGGAGACTCCAATATATTTCTGGAGACTAAAGGACGACTTGCAGGATTTGATTCTCTTAGTCTACTCTGTGGTGCTTGAGAATGTGACTCAGATGACATGGTTTGGTGACAAATGCCTTTACCCACAAAGTCATCTCACATGTCTTTATCAGCTTTGCTCAGAACAAAGTGTAAAGCTTTAGAGTTAGAAACCATTACATTTAGAGCTTGGAGGAAGCTTATAGAATTCTATATTTAAAAAGAAAGAGGTTCGAAACCTGGTGGATATTGTTGACTGATTAACATGTGTAAACATGTAAGTATGCATGCATTCTTGTATGCATTCATGGCATAAGTGCATGCAATGTGTCCTTATACGTAGATGTGTAGGCCCTAGGACAACCTTCTGTATATTTCCTCAGATACTATATATCTTTTTGCTGTTATTTTGACCAGGTCTCTCACCAGGCTTGAAGCTCACTGAGTAGTGTAGGCTTACCTGCCAACCTCTTGGATCTCCCTGTCTCCAGTTCCCCAGTGCTGAGATTATGAGTGCACTAAAATGCTTGATGATTTTGCTTGGGTTCTGGTGATCAAATTCAGGTTCTTGCTTTTTTAGAGCAATAACTTTATCTATTCACAAACATGCCCAACTCTAGAGCAAGTTGTACATACTTCTTCACCCATCACTCAGCTCTTACTGCATGTTTCTGTTCCACTTTTAAATCGCATTGTGTGTGTGTACACATGAATGCAAATGTTCTGTGGCCCACCCCCCCTATTTGATGGTCAGAGTAAAATTGGCTTGAGCTTGTTCTCTTTTTCCACCAGGTGCATCTCAGAAACTGAGCTCAGGTCATCAGGCTTTGTGGTAGGGGCCTTTCTTTTTCAGTAGGGGCATCATGCTGACCCTTCCATTTTATTTATAAAACCTGGATGAAAAGAGCTGTTTCCTCAGCTGGTGCTTGTTTGTATACAGATCAATAAATCTAGGGTCTGGCACAATTTGCCATAAACAGCAGCTTTTATAAATTTACTCCTAAATTTTGCTGACTTTTGGTTTTTGAACTCTAATATCCTTTCTGGGATCATAATACCTTTTCCTTTAAAATTTTCTCTATTTAAAATTTGTCTTTTACATTTCCTGTATATATTCTGGTTGCTCACTCTTATTATACCAACTGTCTCACTATTGTTGACCCACTATCTTCATAGATGAATTTGTATGTTGTATGTGCTATGTATCTTGCTGCAGCTTGACACTTCCAGATGGCTGTAAATCTTTGTGTATATTTCCCACCAGGCTGTTACAATCTTTCTGCTTATGGATACTCAAAGAATGTGTTATATCTGACTGAGGATAATTGGAGATCACAATGAATGCTGCTCATAATGATAGCCAGGTATCCATTGCTAGCCAAGACTCTTTCAAACCAGTATGCATGGGTTGATCATTTCTCAGCAGAGTTACTGCTGCAGTTTCAATTTCCAAGTGCAGTATGCTGTGTTTCCTCATTGCGATCTATCATTCAAGAATTTGCAAATTGTTTCATTTTCTTAAATGTGCTGAGTGGTGTGGTTTCAGGCTGCTCAGATCAGCTTTATGTCATGAAATGGGTGCTGGCAGCATGCCTCAAATGTTTGCAATAAAAGCTGCAGGTGATAGCACCAACAGTAGAAAACCCAGAGGAAATATAAGACCAGGTAATCACTAACTTTGAGTGTTACCAAATCCCATCAACCACTTAGACAATGTGGTTTTATAGTGATTCAATTGGTCATCCCAACAAAGATTGATGCAGATGGCCAAAACTAAATCCCCCCAGTTTTGCTTATCAAAATAGAAGCAGTGCCAAAACATGCGAGTGGCTGCAGCCGTGATTAATCTGAATCACCTACCAGAAAGCACTGGTCAGTACAGTTGCTCTGCAAATGTACCAAATTTAATTAGAAATGGCAAAGCAAAGATAAATCAATCAATAGTTTGTCATCCTATATTTCTGTAAGGTATGTATAATGCTGAGTACTAACTTTGGCAGGAGTCACTGACAAATCCCTAAACAGCCTTTGAGCAGATGCTATGGGACCATGATTGTCTACACTTTATCTCTCTGTCTCTTTTTCTCCTCCATATTTCCATATATCTCCCTCTCCACCTCCCCATCTCATACACACACAGTTGTCTACAAGACATAAGATAGATAGATAGATAGATAGATGATAGATAGATGATAGATAGATAGAGATGATAGAAGATAGACAGACAGATAGGTGAATAGATGGATAGATGGCTGACTATGAGTGCTGCTTCATTATCCCTAAGGTTACTGGGGCACACATTTGGCTTCCAGTTCTTCCATACATGCAGGTGGACAGACTTTAATCCTCCTCTCTGGAGATAAGCATGGATTATTTATGTTGCTCTAGCAAAGGTTGGTGATACTTGATTACTTTCTGAATACTAATGGCAAACTGACTTTCTTGGTTGTTTTTTACAGGAATATTCCATCTAGGATTCTATAATACTAGAAATAATTTCATTGCTCCAGACAGCTCCTCTAACCCTCCTCACAGGGATGGGATGCTAATGATGACTGGAAAAATAGCTTAGTTCTTTCCTTTTCCTTCATGAAAACCCTGCCTTTCTGTGAACCAATGGATTTTCTATGAATTTACGGTTTTGTTCTGTCTGAACTTGAGCACTCAGTTAACTGTACTGATGGACCTAATTTGTTCTATCCCCCCAGAATTCTCATCCTTACTGACATTTGTTCTGTAACACTGTGAAATTGTCTCAGGGGCACATCATCTCCATCAGTCTACACACCAATTTCCTAGCTCTACTCAACAAATGATCACAAATTTGATAGCTTCAAACAATGGAAAATATATCTTCTTACACATCTGGAGGTTAAAGTTCTGAAGCCAAGTGGTTATCTGAGCTATATTTTCCCCAGGACTATGTATGGAATCACTCCATTCCTCCTTGTGGCTTCTGGTAGGTGGGATAAATCTTAGCATTCTATAATTTGCAGCTAGCTACAAACCTTTACCTTTGCTTCTGTGATCATGGAGTTCCTCTGCCCATGTCTCTTCACAAAGCATTTTCTCTTCAGAGAGGGGCTCTAGCAACCTGTCAAAAAAACTTTCTCTGGAGTCCTTATCTTAATTTGGTCATATCTTCAATTACTTTATATAAAAGATGCTCTCAGCCACAGGGAGAACTTGGAGCTAGAACTAAAATATATCTGGGGGCATTTAACCTGTAGGAGTCCAGGATAGCTGCACCTCCTGTTGGAGAGCAGACATTTTAGGGAAGCTGAATAACCAAATAAGGCAATCTCAGCGTTGAAAGTGCTCCCAGAGGCATAGTACTTTCCATTTACATAAAGATCTCCTGCCATGGCTTTAAAGTAGTAGCAGTTGCCTACTTACAGTTTCCTAATCCATGGGGAGGTCCTTAGAGGACAACATGATAAAGACATAAAAAAATGGGTTACAAAAGAGGTTTATCTTGAATTTTAATTTCCACACCATGTAGGTGGTAAGGGATACTGAGTAGGGATTGAGAACTCTGGCTATTGATTTGTGGTACTTTTATCTTGAGCTCATGAGGAGGGATTAAAGACAGCACAGCTCCAAAGCAAGGAAGTAACACAGACACATGCACTAAACTGTGTGGAGAACTCACAGATAAGAACTGGGATGAAAAAGTCAAAATGTTAATACTAGTGTCTACAGTAGTGCTGGGCCAGAGCACTGGTTCAAAAGGATAGGATGGTGAGCAAATGCCTCTTTTGGGTGTAGATAATGTCTTCACTTCAGTAAATGGCAAGACGGTTTTAAGAGATGACATAGAGGCAGTAGCTAAGCACTAAGTCAAAGAAGAAACATTTAATAAAATGCTCTCTGGTTTATTGTGTGATAATTTGAAAATACAGAGATAAATGCAGTGCGTAGCATTTTCTTAGTAAACATGTTGGTATTTATAATACTGCTGGATATACAAATGGCATTTCCTTGGGATACATTCTTTACCTAGCAATTTTCTTAGCTGAGTATCCTTGGTTTAGGGTAAATTGTAGTAAGCAATCCTAGAATCTATGAATTCAAGGTGTGTGGCATTTTGGTAAATGTCACCTGCGTTAAACATTTTTTTTTCTGGTAGAAAAGGAACATATTTTAGTTCCCAAGTTCTCCCTGCTGCGAGAGATAATTTTCTTCCATTAGCCTGAAGCAAAGAGCATGTCCAGTGAGCATTTAGAGAGATACAAGTGATGTCTCCACTTTTTTCCCTGCTTTTGCAGTCTTATTATGTGCTTTCTTGATAATGTTAGTGAAACGATGCACAGAAAAATCTTTGGTTTTATTTGTAAATATAATCATTTCTATAAACTTTCCAGGTGGTTTTCAAGAGAAGCTCTTTGAAGCTTCTGTATCTTAAGTAGGTACAGAAAAACATGGAAGCAAGGACAGAGGTAAGGGAGCCCATCCTTTGTTCATAAGGACATTTGGGATTCACTATGGAAACAAGAAATTTTGACAAATAGAAACATAATAGATAGAAACAAGTGAGTTGGATAGCTTTAAAAGAAAGATTTTAGACAACAATTCCTCACATAATAATGCTATTTACACTTACAAAATAATTAATGAAAATTAAGATGATAAAAATTATGAAATATATTATTGAAAATAAAAGAATGTTCTTGAGTTTAATAATGTAGGCATTCTTACTCACGAAGTGAAGTTCCTGAAATATAAGAAAACTATTGCCCAACAGCCTGTTAATTGTAAGTTATTTTTCTGTATTATTCAAAGCATAGAAAACTATGAAAACTTGCACTGAAGTTGCAGAACAGTGAAGACATAGCTTCCTTCTGCCTTATTTTTCTTTGCACAAAATCCTGACCTTTTGTAGCTTGCACAGTGAATTCCAGTTTCATTCAGCTTGTTGTAGTTGATACCTGCATGCTTTTGCTTAGCTATGATAATAATCCTGTTCATTATGATGGTTAATATCTGAGGACTATCTCCCGACTTTTATGAATACTTCCTTGTATAGCTTCATATTTTGTACAAGTCTTTGGATTTTAATGCAAATTCAAGTTTCTGTTCATAAGACATTAAAATGATACTTTGAAACTTTCAACTGTATTATATTTCTACAGAATTGCATTTGATCTGGAAGAAGATTGGTTATTGGGTAGTTATATTAATCAATGGAAGGTTAGATTGGTCAGGCACTAAAATCATTTCTGGATAGCTTGCATTTCCTCCTTAAAGTAGTATGCCAGGAGGTGCAATTGAGATTCTGAAAGTCTGACAGTGTCTCCCCACTTTAGCAGGCCGATGCCTTCCTTTGTCATTCCCTAAATCATGTAAATCTTTGGGAAATCAGTTGTTTTCTTGTAAACTGTAACTTGTAATTATTGAATTAGCAATGGTGAACAATTCTATCATTCCTTATCTCATTTTTACCCTGTTGGTCTCAATTGTTTCTGTTTTGTGTGTCAGGTACTGCTAAGTTTATACTGATCTGGAGTGTTCTTTCATGGTGTCTCTTTCCAGCTTGCTACCAGAGCAATGCTTCCTTGTGAAATGAATTGAGAATGTCTATTTCCACTTCTGTTTTTAAAGAATCCCCTAGAGTAGAGCTGATAGGATCTTCCCTGAAATATGTAATGTTGCAATTTTGTTAAATATCACTTATTCGTTAAACATTTTTAAAATATTTTTTCACTAATGAAACTACCCTATCCTGTTATACAATTCTTTGCTTATTCTTAGAATATAGTTAATTATTAGTTCAAAGACTTTAGTATTTATATTAACATTTTGTTATCTAGGTTATTTCCTTGAATGAGTTTTGGTATTTTATCACTTTTAGTAAATTGGTTCGTTGTAACTGTTATCAAATTGATGATTATAAAACTGATAATAATCGTCTCATATTATCTCATGAATTTCAAAGGAATCAGTGTGGCATGAGTATTGCTATACTTCTGTGGTTGATAATTATCCCCTCCCCTCACTCCTCCATTTCTCTTCTCACCCCTTGGTTATAATTTTGTAGCTTTTTATTTATCAATAGCAAGGTTTTATCTCACATTTTCCTCCTCTCTTTTGTTTTAAACCTCAACAGTTTCTCATTATTTTAAAGTTTAGAGAGATTGCTCAGTATGTTCATTTTATTGTATATTATCTTAATGTGTTTTATTTTGCATACAGTAATTTCTCAAGGTTACCAATACTTTCATTTGCAAAGACCATTGTGCTGTCAATACTACCCAGGGAAACTTTTCAACTCATACATCACCATAACTTGAAATTTTTGATTAATTTAATTTTAATTTTCTAGGACAGTTTTTATACAATATATATGTAGGTCAGAAAACAGAAAGAGAGGTGGCCGCTCCTAACCCTTGAGATCCACTAACGACATTTGTTCTCCCATATTCTCTGTTGGTTTAGAGTTCCTAATTACAATGGTGGACTAGTTTCTATCATATGGTGCAGCCACATTTCTATCAAATTGAAATGTGAGAATCCAGCCAGCCAGGTACTCTGGGCTTTTCATGCCATGAATACCTGTTCTTTGTTTATTTGTTTGTTTGTTTAAGAGGGTCAATTGTAGCACTAATTCTAATTGGTCTTAAAAATAAAAACCCCTAGTTAGATATAGGGGTAAATGCAGAAAGATCAGAGAAGCAGAATAACCAGCCACTAGTACTTATATCTACAGAATCCGCAAACCAAATGGCAATCCTGTCTCTAGAAATCCTCAGGCTGAATGCTGTCTCTAGAAAAGCTCAGACTGAATGCTGAGCTTCTATCTCCTCCTGGCTTATATTCATTCCTCTCTTCACTCAGCCAGATCACGTCCCATCTCCATCTCCCTAGTGCTGGAATTAAAGATGTGAGCTGCCACCACTTGACTCTTTCTCTTTTAGGCTGATTTAATGTCATGTAGCCCAGGGTGTTCTGAACTTACAGAGATCCACCTGTCTCTGTTTCTTGAGTTCTGGCATTAAAGGTGTGTGCCTCCACTACCTGGCCTCTATGGCTAACTACTGTGATTAGCTCTGCACTCTAATCTTCAGACGAGCTTTAGTTGTTAAAGCACAAACAACATATCACCACAGGCAATGGATGGAATGATTGGTTCTGTCTGAGCAGGGAAGTCAGCCTGACCTCAGATGATAGGGAGAGGAACAACACATCCAGAGCAGAGGGAATTTTCTAAGGCAAATATCAGTATCTTCTGTGATTGTCGCCAATGAGAAGTAATAGCTCAGTTTGGGGATGACTGCTGAAGAGTGACATCTTTCTGAAAGGAAATGTTCAGTCTCAGACAGAAAGAGGCTATGGACAGAGCTGCTTTCTGAGAGTAAAGGAAACATGAATTGAATAATGAAAGAAAGGAGTGATGAGCACCAGCTATAGACATAAGAGCTGGTGCAGAAATATTTCTTTCCAAGTATCACCAGAATGCTGCTGAATATGTAAAACCACTTATTTTACCCACTAGTTCTCTAAAGTAATGTTTATTAATAAAACTTCAATTTGCAATTTATGAGTGAGAACTTTGAAAATTTCCTTGGCCCATGGTGACTCCAATCAAACCCTTGCAGTAATAGACGGTTAATGTTGAGATTTGTGAGAGAAATAACAGTTCCACAATTTGAGCCAAATTTGAGTCAGCAACCTCTGACTAAATACTGATCAGGATGGGTTCTGTTCAGGACTACTCCCTCGGAATCTCTGTGCATAGCCGCAAGACATCTGTGGTAGGTGCTTTTACCAGCAAAACCTTATGGCCACCCTATTTCCCATGTGGCTTTGTTATTTTCCAAGAACTACAATGCCCAGCATTCCTGAAATTTACATGTTCCTTGGGCCAGTGGAGCTTTCAAATTAATTTTAGCTCTTACACAGACCTTAACAAACTTTAGTCAGGCTTCAGGCATCTAAGGTCATTTTTTTTCTAGGACAGTGGTTCTCAACCTTCCTCATGCTATGACTCTTTAGTACCTCATGTTGTGGTAAACCCCCAACTATAGAATTAATTTTGCCATTACTTCATAATTGTAGTCTTGTGACTGTTATGAATTGTAATGTAAGTAACTGTTTTGACATGGTCTTGAGGATCCCTGTGAAAAGGTCATTTGAGTCCCTCAAATAGTCGAGACCCACAGGTTGAGAAACACTGTTGTAGAATAACCTTATTATAGTCCCAGCCTGCTGACAAAGCTTCCTAGTGATAGTATTGAG
>LOJH01050444.1:1849-12678 GCA_001685095.1 Ellobius talpinus
TATGTAATTTTACTATGTTAAAGTTAAAACCTTCCTTTTTATTTGGACAGAAAAAGAGAAATGGTGTGGGAAATCCTTTGGTATATGTGTTGCTTCTATTGGTTAATGAATAAAGAAGCTGCTTTGACTGGCAGCAGGACAGAATAGAGCTAGGGGGACAGGAGAGGAGGGGGAACTAAACTGAATGTTGAGAGAAAGAAGGCAGAGAGAGTCAGGGAGATGCCATGTGGTCTCTGGATGAGACTGATGCCTGCACTCGGAACCTTGTCAGTAAACCACAAGCCTTGTGGTAAAATACAAAATAATAGAAATGGGTTAATTTAAGATGAATGAGCTAGCTAGAAATATGCTTAAGCTATTGGCCAAACAGTATTACAATTAATACAGTTTGAGTGATTATTTCAGGTCTGAGAGGCCAGGAAATGAACAAGCAGCATCTGACTACACAGGACTACATAGAAAGTGTGTTCCTTTGAATTTCTTAGGTATTAAATATCAATCAATCAACCTTTTGTACATACATCAAAGGCCATTCTGAAGTATGCTTTTTTTCTGAAATTGGGAATTTATGGTCAAATGTTCCTGAAAAGAAAGATGGAAAATAGCATGATTTCCAGTGTACTCTCTGTATGCTTTAGCCAAACAGCACGTGGAGTGAAGAACATATGTAGGGGTCTGGTTGTTTGCCTTGTGGATGCAACTAGTCTATCACTTAAGCTGAATAGCCAACCTTGTACTATTGAGAATGCATTTTGCTTGTCTGTTTGTTTCTACATTTGGCTAAAGGCATAATGGAAATGACAAGTCTAACTTGTTTGAAATTGAGCTAGTCCTTTGAAGTTTCCCACTTGAGAGCATTTTATCTTATCATTCTATATTCATGCAATAATATAGAGGATGGTAACAAAAAATAGACAAATTAAAGGATTGAAATAATAAGCCTAAATATATATTTCTAAATTAACAATCTCTGAATCCCACTTGAAACTATCATTCTCCTATTTGTTATTATGAACAATCATTGCTTTACTTACCATATGTTTTACTGAATTTCTGACAGATAATTCTAACAAATCTTAAAGAGTATTTTGAACTTCAAATACTATTAGGCAATTCCATGAAATGAAATTTAAATTCAGAAACTTAATAACTTTAGGTATTCTTAAAATACATCCAGGATATATTTTAGACAAAAGTACATCATGAATTGCTTCCTGAACTGATACAGTGGCTGAATAAAGCCAGTGATTACTTCAATTCAGTTTCTAAAAATCAATTGAATTTTATTTGGTTTCATTCCAAACATCTTGATCATCACAATTATTATTTTTCATTGGTCAAAGGATATCTAATAGGAGATATATTCTGAGCTGCTACAAATTCTCACATTTCAAAGAATAACGAAAAGCAAATATAATTAATTGGAGTGGACCAATATTACCACTCTTGTTTGAGAAGGATTATAAATAAACAATATTTTGAAAACATTTCCTCTCTATTGAGGCAGAGAATTGAATGTGCTTGCTGAAGTTAAAGCAATCTGAAATTCAATTTGCTGGGTATGGATCTACTTCAGGAGCATGTAGGTTAAAAAAAACCAAGATTGGGATAAAGATTTATTCTAGCACATTTCCTGGGCCTCTAGCTAATTCATTTTCTTTCTTCTGGCTTGCAGTGTAGTAGCAATATATTGAAAACAAATAGGAGGAACAAACTAGTGTTTACAGGTTGTTAGTTGACCATCAGTCTGAAATAAGGTTCTAGCCTCCTTTCTTTATAAATCTATATATTGAAAGCACTCACTTATCATGCAGAAAATGATAAATTCCTTATGAAATTTAAAAATACGCAGACTTTCTTTTAAAAATGTAACTTTTTCAAATAAAGTACTAATGTTATAAAAATGCTTTAAAGAGGTCAACTTAAATGTGTTTTTCAAATCCTAGCCAAACAAATCCTTTCAAGGTTTACTGAGGGCTGGGGTGGCACTCAATAACATTTTAGTGCTTTTCACGTATGAGGTTCTGGGATAAATGAAGAGTGCTGGAAAGATACAGTGGTGTAAGGAGATGAGAGAATAAAATTTTATTCTGTGACAGACTTTACCATTTATCCAGAGTTCAGTTTCCAGCAACCACATTCAGAGACTCACAATCACCCATAAGTCTAGCACCAGAGGATTCTACTGAGCTTAACTTTCAACCATTCTTTACAGACAAAACCCGAATGAAGCACATGTAAACTCTTTCTCCTGCAGGATCTCAGATCAAAATCTGTCCAAAGATTTCAGCCTGCCTTCTGTCAGTAAACTAAAGGAGAACATGGAGACCCAGTAGGAAATGTCAGTCTCTAAGGAACGCATCTCACTTTCTTACTTTCTCAAGAATGATATATGCTTCATTTTGGGGCCAAAATTATCTCAGGGCCTGTACCTTGAGGCCTACAGGACAGAGAAAAGCCTCGCTCGAGTTTGAAGAATAGTTCAAAGCTACGGGGGGAGAAGAGATGAGACAGCAAAATCTAAGTAGATGCCCCTCCAGCCAGAAGGAGGTGTTGACTACTCTCATTGGCTGGAGGTATCCCCACATAACACGCCATCCCTTAACCTATATATGCTGACGTTCACAGTAATAAACTGAGTTCCTGCTTTGACTTCACTTCCTATCACGTCTGATTATTCTGCATCGTGGGGTACGGATCTGATTGTCCTGCATCATGGGGCTGCAGAATGGGCAGATAGTGCACTCACTTTTCCCTGGGGAATAAGGAAGGCTAAGGAGGCCTGGCAACTGGTGCCCAAGGGGCGAATGATCCCAAGGCAAAGTGCTCAGCCACGGTGAGTGGGACCCCACAATGGGTAATGCAACATCACAAAAAAATGATCCAGTGCTTAAGATGCTGAGGTATATGCTACTCTCCCGAGGCCTAGAATTAGACCACAATGCAATGCAATTCTGGTATGGGAGGCTATAATTACCCTAGCCTTCTGGGTACCCACAGGGAATCTTTTCTCATGGGACATGTGGAACTAGGTAGAGACTCTGGCCAGAGAAAGGGAAAAACACTTTGATAGATCTCTACCATTGGGACTCTATTCAACTATTACAGCCCTTAAGGCATATTTTCACCCCGCTGCTCTACCTCCCCCAATGATGGGTAAGAAAAGGATCAGAGACTTGGAGAGGTCTAAAGAATCTGAAAATAACCTTCAAGCCATTGAAGGGCAGGGGAGGAAACAGGCGAGGAGCAGGAAAAGGTCAAAGATCTGGAGAGGTCTGAAGAATCCAAAAGTAATCAATTAACCAAAAGAACGGAGAAAAGGAGACAGACAAGGGGGAAGATCAAATGGCACAATTTACTGAAGAGCAGTCCCAGGGATAAGGAATACAGTGGCAGGCAGAGGCAAAGATAAAGAGGAAAGTAGACATTGTCTGTAATGAGGAGTATCTGCCTCCTATGCCCCCAGCTTCCCTGTATAGGATAAAATGGGAGAGGGGAAGAGGACAAATAAGGGGGCTACACTCGTGCCAGGAGGAAATGAACATACCAACCTACAAAAGGAACTGCAAAGTTGGGGCTCTCACACAGAAACATGGGGCAGAGACTCCTGGGAATCCAAACCCTACATACGCCGAGGCCTATAGGACTAAGGTTTACAGACCCGAAGCCTTCCCCGTCAATGTTGCCCCCAGCCCTAATCACCCTCTAACCTGGTATCCTTGGGAAGCTAAGGACCTAAAAGAATTGAGGAAGGTAGTGGCTAAGGATGACCCCCAACTCCCCATGGGCCATGACCCTTCTTCAGAAGGTAGCCTACCATCCTTGTGCCCCCAAGGACTGGTGTGGTCTGGCTAAGGCTACCCAAAATATTAAATGGACGGCCTTCTTTAAGGAGGCCTGTCGCACTAGGGCAGAATCCAATAGAGCAGCCGACCCCCCTCCCCCAATTCCCATTACTTATCTCATGCTAACTGGTATGGGGGAAGGCTTTTCCACTGGGATCCAACAAGTAGTAATTGCGGCTCCATATTGAGACCAAGTTAGGCAAGCAGGCCTGGAGGCCTGGGCCAAACTAGAGGAGCACCCACTGAATCACCTATAGCTTGCACCATGCAAAACCCAGGGGAGTCACTTCCAGACTTTATTGTCCATGTGCAGATGAGCCTTGAGAGGAAATTGCCCCCTAGTGGGCTTAGAGACCAATTTAATAAGCTCCTAGTCTGGGAAGGTGTGAACCAAGATACTAAGATGCCTTGTGCTGGCATCAAGGAAGGGTCCATGAGTCAATGGGTTGTGGCATCACAGAATGTCAGGACCTTGTCACATACCAACCAGACTCTTGTGGCAGCCTTTCAGGCCCAGACCCAAATTCTAGCCTCTTCTATGCCCTGGAGCTGGACAGCAAAAGCAAACACCTGGAAAATGTTTCCTATGCAGTCAACTGAGGCAAGAGGCATTGCCCAAAAAAGTGAAGAGTCATGTGAAAAAAGAGATCCCCACTGTCTCCCTTCCCTAGCTGCCACAAGGGGTACCATGGGGGCTCAGAATGCCACTCCAAATTTGATATAAATGGGAAACCCATTGCAAATCAACCTTTAAACTAGATGGAGGATGCCTTCCAGCCCCCTTAACCAAACGAAGGAAAGTCATCAGCAATATCTCAAAGAGGTCCTGATAAAAACAAAAAAGTCTCCCCCCATCTACAACTACAAAAGGCATTATTAACCATCAATATTTTAAATTTTCAAAAATCAGATGAAAAAATAGATTCCAGAAACATTGGGGATCCCTACCAATGAGGCTCTGCCTAAAGGTTAGGTGGAAGGATCCTCTCACTAACCAATGGAGGGATCCAGATCCCTTGTTGACACAGGGCCAATAAGAATGTGTCTTCCCAACCAGAGGGGAAAGGCCTATATGGCTACCTGTTTGTAACTTATAATTTCTCCCTTCCCCTCAGGACAATGGGGAAGACCAAGATGACCAATAAAGAAAGAAAGAGATTATGGTGGACAACCCTTAAATTCAAACACAGGAAAAGAAAAATTACCACTGACAAAGGGAGACTGACCCTTGAGGAAAGTGTTGCCTGTTTATTTATTTCAGATGGCTCTCCCAGCAGTAATCATGTCAACTCTTTTCATGGGGATCAAGGTCCCCACCAACCACAGAAGGTGACATGGATCTTGTCGAATGCTGGCACTGGAGAGATCCTAAACCAGACTTCTCAGGGGACGACACCCTGGATATGGTGGCCTGAACTCTGCGATTTGACAAATTGGAGCTGGGATGTGGGAGACTGAATTCTGAGTATCAAAGGGAGAACTGAATGCAGAGGATCTCTGGGGTGCACCCTACCACAGGCATCTTACCCCAATGAGCCTGGGTGTTCTCATGTCCTTAGGAGACATGCCCTTTGGCATATCCCCTTTTATTCATGCCCAGGAAGCAACTGGACTACCTCCGCTCTTAGAAACTGCTGGGGAGGGGATCTCCTGATTGCTATTGTTCTTCCTGGGGATGTGAGCAGACTGGGACTGAACATTGGATAAAACAACATGGAGATATAATGATCTCCAGGGTCTCCCAGGTACCCCATCCCAGAACCCCCTCTATGGAAGATGCACACAATTTAGATATAACCCTCTGATACTAAGGTTTACAAATCAAGGGAAGAAAAGGGACCTATAAAGGTTATCTGTGAAGATGTGGGAATTAAGGCTATATCAAAAGGGATATGATCATGCTTCGAATGGAGGTACCTCCTAAGGACCATCCGAGGAGGGTCTCTACATACCTTACCCTCCCATCATCTATCCCCAGGTACCTTTCACCAAGTCACCTAGAGATGTAGGGGCATTAGAAGCCTCACCTTACTTGATGGAGGCCATTTATAAGATGGGGCATTTCTGGCTTTAAACTTTACCCACCCTGAAGCCACTGAGGTTTGTTGGCTTTTCTTATATCCGTTATGAAATACTAGATAAAGCTGATATTTGTAGATGGGAAAACCCCGAAATGAGGCAATAATCAGGACTGACTATCCACCTTTGGTGGATGTTGAACGCAACTTGTGTCTCATACAGCAGACACTCTCTTCTTAACCTCACTTGTGATGTGGCTAATGGGTCTATAGCTTCATGGAGGGTGCCCAAAGATCATGGGTATTTTTGGATCTGCCAAGAAACAGGGGTTTCTTCTTGCCTGCCTGACACACTGATCATTCAGCATAATGATACTCGTCTGTTTGCATTAATTTCCCCTCATGTGCTTTACCACACACAAGAATTCCTAGCCCAAAGGCATAAGAGAGAGTCCATAATGGCCCTGGCTGTCACCACATTGATGGGGCAAGGGGTGGCCAGGACTGCCCTGGACATCTCATCCCTGGTGATTTCATGATAAGAAATAGGAATAATTCTCTCACAATTGACAGCAACCTTAGAAAACACAGAGACTGCATTACATTATTTACAAAAGTCTTGGATTCCTTAGCAAGGGTAGCCTTACAAAATAGGAGAGACTTGGACTTGCTAATTATGGTACAGGGAGGAATTTGCAGGGCTCTTAGGGAAGAATGTTGTTTCTATGCGGACCATTCTGGGATAGTTACAAGAACCCCAGATGAGTTAAGAAAAGATATTGATTTGTTTAAGTCAAGGATCCCTATGAGACCTGGTTTACTTGGTCCCATGGCTTACCACACTCATCTCTTCCCTAATTGTTCTATTGGACATTTGTTTATTGATCTGTCTTTTTGGCCCATGAGTTCTCCAAAGACTGAAACAAGCATTCCAAAAACAGATGCAACAGGTACAACTCATGACCTTTTGAGTATATTGTGATAGGCTTGATACATCTCACCCCATGGGTGAACTCTCAATTTGAGGGTATCCACACCAAAACTCTGGATAGGGGTGGCCCTGACCCATACTCTCTCCCTGATGGGTTATTCTGTCTTGGTGACTGGGGTAGGGGGTGGGATATCAAGCAAAAATGGGGGAGATGTTGGAGCAAAATTATTTCAGGGCCTGTACCTCAAAGCCTGTAAGAGAAAAAGGCCTGGCTCAAATTTGAAGAATAGTCTTAAAGCTACCGAGGAGGGATGAGATAGCAAAATCTAGGTAGATGCTCCTTCGGCCAGAGGGAGAGCTTGGCAGTCTCTCATTGGCTGGATGTACTCCCACATCACATGATGTCACTTAACCTATATAAACTGATGCTCACAGTAATAAACTGAGTTCCTACTTTGATTTGACTCCCTGTTGCATTTGATTGTCCTACATTGTGTGGCTGCTGAACAGGTGGATAGTGCACTCACCTTTCCCTGGAGAATGAGGCTAAGGAGGCCTGGCACTTCATCTCTCATTCAGCTTCATCTTTGTGATATTTTGAGTAAGCCTCAACTGCAGGAAGCTCTCAGCTCTTAAGAGAAGCACATTTATTAGGAAACAAAGGGAGTTTGTTTGGGCTCATCAGAGTTACAATCCGGGACACACAAATTTTAGTCAGACTGATGATGTATTTTAAGGTGCTTATATATCCCAAACAAACAAAACAAATAATACTAGGCAAAGGAATTAAAAACATTCTTTATAAAAAAGAGTTTAGGTTGGCACAAGTAGTGAAGCTGATTGTTTTGTAAGAAAGTGGTTGAATAACTTAAAAATAATTCACAGAGAATTTTTTTAGAAATGGGGTAGGAAGGAAATATTTGGTAAGATTGATAGTGTCATTTTGTTTTATTAATATTTACTATGGCACATTTTATCATTATTTTAAAATGTATTGTTTTTAATTTATTTAATATAATACAGCACTTATTTTTATGCTCAGAGAAGTTTTATATATCTTCAGTTTTCTCCATATTTTTCTTTGTATTAAAAGATTGATAAAAATTGGTTGATTTAGGATAATGGAAATTGATGTTCACACAGTAACAAATCACAAATGGCATGTTTCTCAGAAAACAGCTCGTCTTATGTGGTGCATGATTGTGCTACATTTCAAATTATGGATATCTACAAAAGGAAAGTTGACTAGAATTATAAAAATGTCATTGAAGTCCATTGGAAAACAAAAGAATTAAAAGAATGCTTTCTTTTTAAAAGTTGTGTGTTGGGGTTGATGAAATGACTCAATGGGTAAAGATTCATTACTGCATACCCTATGTTCAATTCCTGGGACTCATATAGAATAGGACTAGAACCAGCTATCTCAACTTGTCCTCTGACCTCTATCACACATGTATCATGGCATGCATGCAAAAGTGAGAAACACACACACACACACACACACACACACGGATAACTAACCCTTAGAAAAACAGAAGGGATTAAGTTCAAAATGCTTAGAAAAATAAAACTTCTGGTGAACTTCAAAACAGAATTTAACTTTGGAAATTTGTAAAATACTTCTCTCTCGATGGTTCTGACATCAGACATGGTAACTACTTGTCACAGATCACTACTGAGAGCTGAATAGTTGTTGACTGTTCTAAACTGAGACGTGCTCTCAGTGTAAAATGCACACCAGATTTTGAAGAAGATTTTAATATCAGTTAAATTGTAGCATATAAAATAAGCCTCAGTGGTTTTATGTTGCAATTATAACAATTATTTTATGCTATCATGTAGATTAAACATGAAACTCGTATTCTGACTGAAATATGTCAATAATAAAAAGAAATAATATATGTTATCACATATATGAAATATATATATATATATATATATATATATACATGCCAAAATCATGCAACTGGATATTGAAACAGTTACCTGGGACAAGGACTTTTATTTTAGTTGATAAAGTTTTTAGAAAACTGTGCAAAAAATTGTAATTGAGCTTAACACTTCTATACTATATACAAACGAATTATTGAAGGGCACATTTCATATTTTAAAAATTCTTAATAACTTTTCATGGAACTTCCCCATTGTATTTTACAATTTCTATTGCCTAATGACAACTTTTGTTTTGTAGATTTATATATGAAGAATCATTTTAAAGATTTCATGTAGTTAAAAATTATTATTTGATGTTGAAACATGAAGAACTAGAGAAAAAAAATCACCTAAGATTCCTCATCTTTGCCTTTATTTTTGCATCTATTTGTGTTTGACAGCAAATTGGAAATGCAAGCTTATAATTGCATACATAACTAGGTTTCTTTTTCTGTTTGGCAGTGGACACTGTAATTACCTGACAGCACTAAATCATGCAATTGAGTACTTGTGAAGGTAATCTGATATGATTTTCTTCATAATGTGTTAATTTATATGATTCCTTTTTTATAGATGGAAAAAGCAAATTTTGGTGATATGTAGCAACTGCCAGGGATCTCCTACTCAGCATGCATGTCTAACTGATGTCACTGCTTATCAGTTTTCTGAATGTCAGGATGACTTAGCTTAACTCAAGTCTGATTGTGTTGGAAATAGCATCATTTAGTTTGATTTTGTGTACCAACAGATCATTTTTTCCTAATAAAAATGATTCTTACATTAAAAATATTTTACTCTATACATATTTAAAAAATTAAATTTATTACTCTTGTGTGCATATGTATGGTATGTGTGTATGAGTGCAAGCTCACATAAATCATGATGCATGTTTGTAGGTGGGTTGCTTCTTTCTCTCTACCACGGGATCTGGAGATCAAATTCAGGTCATCACCCTCGCATGGCTAGTATTTCTCCATACTGTGGCAGCTCTCTGACCTGTCAATGTGTATTTATAGAATGATAAAATTAAGTTCTGGAGGATTAAGAT
Source organism: Ellobius talpinus (assembly GCA_001685095.1). Taxonomy (NCBI): domain Eukaryota; kingdom Metazoa; phylum Chordata; class Mammalia; order Rodentia; family Cricetidae; genus Ellobius; species Ellobius talpinus. Next base: position 11,624 of record LOJH01050444.1, read on the forward strand.
TGATATCCAAATCAGTAAGTACTAAGATATTATTGGGTGGGAGAAGCAGGTAGACAAAATTTTAAAATTATGTTGTAGATTTGACAGTGTCAATCATCTTTTATAATTGTTTTATATATTGTCTTGGAGTTACTATTGTTATAGTAATTATACACCATGACCAAAGCAACTTGGAAAGGAAAGGTTTTATTTGGCTTTTACTGTTCTTCATTGCAGGAAGAAAGTCAGGACAGGAACACAAACAGGGCAGGAACCTGGAGGCAGGAGTTGATTCAGAAATCACAGAAGAGTGATGCTTTTCTCCACATGACTTAATTAGCCTCCTTTCTTATAGACCCAGAACCACCTGCCCAGGCATGGCATTACCTACAATGGGCTAGGTCCTCCTCCAACAATCATTAATAAAGAAAATACCCTACAGGCTTGTATTCAGCCTGATCATATGGAGGCATTTCTTAAGCGAGGGTCCTCCTCTCAAATGACTTTAACTTTTTCCAAGTTGGCATAAAACTAGCAAGCAAATGCTGGAGGAGGCCATTTGTTTCATTCCCAGCTGCTTAGCCCCAAAATAATCACACAGAAAGTGTATTAATCAAATCACTGCTTGGCCCAATAACTCTAGCTTATTACTAGCTAACTCTTACATATTAATTTAACCCATTTCTATTAATTTGTGTATAACCACATGGCTGTGGCTTACTGGCTAAAGTTCCAGCATCTGTCTCTGGTGGAACTACATGGCTTCTCACTAACTTCTCCTTTTTTCTCCCAGCATTCATTTTAGTTTCCCTCACCTACCTCTATTCCCTGCTCAGGCCCAAGGCAGTTTCTTTATTAAGCAATGGTATTCACAGCATACAGAGGGGAATCCCAGAACAAGCAAATATTTTTTATTCACTGTTTTTTTTTCTTTCAGTTTAATTAAATGATGGATTACATTGATAGATTTTCATATATTTAACTAGCCGTGAATCTCTGGGTTGAAGCCTACTTGATTATAATGGATATTTTTTAATGTGTTCTTGGATTCTGTTTGCCAGAATTATTTATTTATT
>LOJH01050445.1:2184-12677 GCA_001685095.1 Ellobius talpinus
CTCTCTCTCTCTCTCTCTCTCTCTCTCTCTCTCTCTCTCAATCTCTCTCTCTCAAAAGCAAACAAAAAACCTCAATAAAACAAAAAAAATCTCAAAAAAATAAACAAAAGCATCTCCCCACTCCATCTCACCCCAAAAACCATGAAGTTTGTTCTGTGTTGGCCAACTACTCCTGGTCATGGGGCCTTCTCTGGGGGGTAGTTCATATACCCGGTGACAGTCCACTGTGAAAAAAATGGTTCTGCCTTTTCCAGCAGCTGAAAGAGGGGAAATGCGGGTCCCACATATAATAAAGAAGCTATTTTCAATTTGTTATATTTCTGGATCTAAATGATAGGTTTCTATTAAGTTTGCCATGTTTGGAAGAGCTTCTCCTATATATTTTAGAGTTTCCTTTTGAATACTACTTTTACAATCCAAAGTTTAGCTACTACTCTAGTTTTTACAATTCATAGATTTTATTCAACTTTCTTTTCTATATATCTAAGTTGTTGTTAATGATGATGAATAGATAAACCAATAACTAAGAATCTAGGTAAATTATCATAGCACTAGAAATTTTCCATTACAAATGACGTTCCATGCACATTCCAAATAAGCTGCTAACTTTGGAAGATAAAAATCTAGTATGCATTTATTAATTGATTTGATGTATATTTTTTATGTGCTAGTAACTTTTCAAAGAACTTGAAGGCTAACCTGAATAAAAATAGTAAGGCATTATACTATGGAAAAATTCATTCATGATATCATAGGTTAGTGAGAAAAATAAAATAAATAACCGCACATTCTACAACGGTCATAGCTTCCCATTCCTGACAGTCTATCTTTCACTCACTGTGTCAAAGTGAACAGAAGGCTTTCCCATACTCATTATATTGCTGTCTAAAATGCAAAATTATCTCCGGAAATCAAATTTATATGTATTTCCTCAGCTGGTGTGAACTAGTCTCTGCTACTTGAATCATAGCTTGAACAGGATCCTCAATGAACACAGACTTGTAAATAACCAATAGAAGGATCCTCCAATGAATCACACTTTAGTAAATAATGATTGAGGAAGACAGAATTCTAGATTGACTGCCATGATCTGTAACCATTGGTGCTAAGATCTAGATTATCCTTTTCTTTGCTGAGTGCCTTGCTTCTGACCACTTGACTGTGGCGGGTCTGATGGGCTATATCTGTCCTTTGGTTAGCTTCCATTACATGGCTGAGTTAGTGGAATATCACTTGCATAACAGAAGAATTTTCTCTAGTAAAGCCCCCAGGTGGCAAGGCAAGCTAGTGACTGCTTTCCAGTTTCATGAATTCTGTTTACATGAGCCAAGGACTCCTCCACATCATCTAAACTCCTCCCACATATTTGACTAATAACTTTCTTCTTATTCTGCTCTTATTTTCTTAGGTATGCACACTATTTCTCAGTCATAAAAACTGAACACCAGAATGGCAAGCAAAGCACCAATAGATTCAATGGAGTGTCAAGTCGCATGATTATCTGTTTATAAGCCATGAAGTCCAAGCTGAGCAGAACCCACAAAGTCTAGAAAGCAGCAAGTTTACCTGTGAAGAGAAAGAGAGAAGAAGGGAAGTCAGAGAACTATAGAGCAGGATAGACTAGCATATGGCAAGAAGACCCATTTAACATTGTGGAACTAAGAGCTAGACCTGTAAGGAAGACACAGAGCTAGACTAGTAAGGAAGATACAGAGAAACACGGGAAACTCTATTGAACAGTAACTCTGACAACAGCCCATTGTGCTGATTGCTGCTATGCACACTGGTAATGGACCCACCATCCCTTCCTCCTGCGAAGGGTTAAAAACGGCACCTGTAGCAATGTGCACATTCTGAGGTGAGCCTAGCATTCCCTCCTAGCTTTGCCATCTTTGTTCTATTTTAATCTGTATCCGATAACAGGTGAGTCAAAGTTCAGCCATGGCTCCTCTCAGGAAAAGCACTCTCTTTGTGCCCTTCTTAGGTCTAGTGAAGTGGAAAATTAAGTTTTTGCCCTCTAAGTCCCTGAAATAGGTCAGAATAGATATCAAACATTAACTCGAAAGCGCATTTAACGTGATGGCATTTGAATTTAAAATAAAAAATACTGTGTTAAATTCTCCTTTGCTCTCCTGACTCCACTTCTAATCTCAATTTATGCCCATCTATATGCTCCAGCATAGCACACAAGAGAGGGCTGTGCAAGAAGCACCATATTTTATCATCTTTTCTATTATAATAGCAGGATACCAGCTCTACTAGATTTAAGCAAAGAAAAGGATTTACTGTTTAATGTCATTGAAATTTTCAGAGGTGGTAGCTGCTTCGGACATACGCTACAAAGGAGGGCAGAGGATGTGGTCATGTTCTCTTTCTGTTCTGGTGACCATTGTGTTGGCTTAATTCCCAGAGAGGCCCTTTCCACCCCACTGAAAGAGACACAATATCCTCTTGTTGTTGGCACCCTCATGCTTACTAATTCCAACAGAGAGCAGGCTCATGCCACATATCCTGGTGGCTGTGATTCTGTTTGTCTAGTTGGTGTTACTCAGCCCTGGAACTGGGAATTAGAATCAACCTTTCCTAACCACATGGACTTCGAGTTGGCAAAGAACGAGTCAGTAAGAAGCAGAAATGCTTTGTCAATGAATGCACATTCAGCAGGTCAGAATTAATAGATGACAGATATAATAGAGGCTACCATACCCACCTATTAGGAGGAGATATATTTGAAAATGTGAACAGAATAAGCAAGCCTTAATAATTATTTATATATGGTGTGTGTATGTGTGTGTGTGTGTGCACATGAGTGCATGTGTTTACACATGCCCGTGAGAGGATGGAGAAGCACAGAGTACCCTGCTCCACCATGCTTTTCCTTGTGAGTGGACTTTTACTGAATCTGTAGCTACTGGCTGCCAGCAAGCCCCACCCTCCTTTCTACCTCTATTACACACACCCTCTGCCACCCCAACACTTGCCGTACAGGTGCCATCATGGCCACCAAGGACTCTTCACTTGAGCACTGAAGGTTTGAACTCAGGGCTTTCTATCTACACAGAAAGCACTCTTCTCTGTTAAGTCATCATCTCAGCCCCACTCCCGCCATCATCTTTGTAAATTTAAATCCTATAAATGTCGATGTCCAATATTCTTCCTCAGACTTCCTAACTCTAGTTCAGGTCCACAGATTACATTCTGCTTTCAGGCAAACCCTGGATTTTAACTTACATTATGAGTCTTGTAAAATACCACACCTGATGAAATAGGTGTGAATGTTTAACACTTCCAAAGTTGAGTGGATCCAATGTAACATGGGACTACTGTATGACAAGACATACATTTGTATGCATGCATATTACATTAGTGCATTCCAGTAAAGCCATCATAGGTTAAAATATCATAAGATGAAAGTACATTTTAAACACCTTGCCCACCAAACACGTTAACTTAATGACACAACATATTGCGTATCAGCCATTAACCTTGGTGCTCTTGAGACACCTGCTGCAACCCTCTGGCCCTGCCCAGAACCTAGGAGAATAGGTACCACTCACCCAAGAAAGACCCAAATCCAATTTGTATTTCTAATGAATATATATCACCTTCCTTCTATTAAATGTCTTAAAAGATAAATCTAAGTTGGGGATCAGTCTGTATATAACAGATTCTGCCCTCTAAAAACATTTTGAGGACACCAATACCTCCTATTCAATGGTATATTGCTGCCTTGAATAAAATTGGAATGCAGGGGTGTAGATGTTGCAGAGTGGATGCAATCTCTGCCATGGGCCATCTGATTTATTTTCATACATACTTATCAGAAGAAAAGTAAAAGAGTCTAGGAGTAACTGTCCTGAATAGCGGAAAAACTGACGTAGATTTTATACTGGTCACTTAAATAAAGACTAGCCATGGGGGAATAGTCTAACAGTTAATTATCACAAATTTAGGGAGAAAATTAAATCATGAATGATGAATACAGTTTATAAATCTATAATCAAATATAGCTTCCTGACAGTATGCTTTTGTAAGTCTTACAATCAGAGGCCAGAGAAATGGAACTCGCTGCTTTTTCTAAGAACCCAAACTACATTCCTAGCATTCATATAGGGCAGCTCACAACTATTTGTAACTCCGGTTCCAGGGAATCTGAAATCCTCTTCTGGTCTCTGAGGCCACCTGTGAATGGCATATGCTTTACACATATACATTATACATACACACATGTTTTATTTATATACATATATGCAAATAAATATAAAGAAAAAATTCACAATCGTAGCTTAAAGTCTAATTGGATTTTAAAGGTACTCAATAGGAGTGATTTAGCCGACAGTTTACCACACAAGAGAAAGTCTTATCTTTAAGATATCTGCTTATCTTGTCTAAAGAGCCAGGAATGGAAATGGGTGAGGATGGGCTACACAGTCCCTAGGCATGGCATCTGAACTGGGCCTGTCGATACATTTGTGGCCAGTGATGGCTTAAAAATGGAATAAAATGTAAAACTCCAATAAGCTTTTTCCCACTATGATTATGATGAGTTGAGTATCTAGGAGCTAATCTCATGATGCCACAGTGATGATCAAATTTCATTACCAACATGCCTGGGTTTTGAGCCAACTAGAAGATACACAGAATACATCTCTGGGTATTTCTATGGGGAACGTTTCAGAAAGTATAAGCACCTTGAATATGGGCAACACCATTGCATAGGCTGGGGATCCAGAGAGATGAAAAAGGGAAGGAGACCAAAGTGCCAACAGCCATCTCTCCTTGCTTCCTATTTGGAAAATTTAATGTGACTGATCAGCTGCCTCAAGTGCCTGTTGCCAAGACTTCACCACCATGATGGACTCTGACTTCAAACTTTGGACAAATAAACTTTTTCTTCCATAAGTTACTCACTAAGTTCTAATTTCCCCACAATAACCATCTATCAATACCTGGGCTGATTTTTATGGTATATAGCTACAATTAATGAAAAATCACTAAGTTAATTTATAATGGAACATTTTCCTCCAGCTAGAGTTTTTCTGTCTTTGTAGGGAGCTCTGAGATCTGGGAGCTAACTAGCCTTTTGGATATGGTCCATAAGATCAATGACCCTGAACCCAAAGAAGGAATCCCTGTCCTTAGTTCATTCTTTCATTTAAAGCTATCCCTAGACTCTCCATTTCAGGCTTTAGATTATTTTCTGTAACACTGGGTTATTATCACCTACTGCAAAACAAAACTAATCTTCAATATACTAAATATTTATCATTTCACAGATGAATTATTTGAAAATATTTGTTCTGTGAGTTACTTTATTCATTCTTCATTTTTTTATTTGTTTGCTTGTTTTTTAGATCTTTTTGTTTGTTTGCTTGCTTGTTTTACGAGACAGAGTTTCTCTGTGTAACAGTCCTGGATGTCCTGGAACTTGCTTGGTAGACCAGACCGGCATCCAACTCATTGAGACTCACTGGCATCTGCCTCCCTAGTGTTGGGACGAAAGGCGTGTACCACCACCATCCAGCTGCTCTTATTTCCTGTGTTTTTATGGTCTGATCCAAACAGTCACTGTCTAAACTGTTATCAACACTTTGAGAAGGTACTCATTCATGCTTGCTTTGTGTTTGGAAGCAATGTCTCATTCTGTAACCCAAATGGGCCTCAAATTTTCCCAACTGAATACTCCTGATTCAGCCACATCATGTCTGAGTTGTGGGCATGAAGGCATGAACTACCATGCTTGGATTCTCATAACCAATGCTGATAGAAAGAGCCACTATGGATGCTGATCAATGAATAAATGGATAAGGAAAAGAGGTAAAACATAGAGTGGAGTATTACTCCTCTACAAAGAAAGAAAGATGTTCTATCATTTGTAACAAATTCCACATAACTGAAAGATAACATGCTAAGTGGCATGAGACTCAGAAACTCAAATATTACCTGTTCTGCATGTACAGATTTTAAAACTAATAGAGATTACCACTGACATTTTTATAAATATATGTCTGTATAAATATAGGTACACAAATTTATTATCTCAGTGTGATGATTCCACATAAATGAAAGTGTATAATAATCTAATCAACTAGCATATCCATCTTCCCAAACATTACAAAAATTTCTTTTATCCATATTAATCATAATCAGGCACAGTTATAGGTCAGGTGTGATACATAAATAGAGACATATAAGAGGTACCGATCTAATCAGATAATTACAGTCCTGTTTCCTTGTTGGTTTGTGATAGGAGCCTTCAGAGATGTTCTCTTATAGTTATTCATAAAAGACAGAAAACAAATATTCCAATGTATTTGAAAGTACGCACTTTGCATGAAGTAGAACACTAAACTTACCGCTTCTTTGGAGGTACAGTGTTTGTGATCCTCCCCCATCCTGCTACCCTTTTGTTAACTTCAGCTTCTAGTAATTGAAAATAACAAGTATAATATATATATATTAGAGAGACAATTTGATTTTTTTAAAAAATCAAACAATTTTCCAGAGTAATTTTTCTTCTACAGATGTCCACAGAAGTCTCCATTCCCATTCTCTTCAAAATATAGAATATTCAATAAATCAAGTTAATAGGTCATTAGCATTTGAGTAGCTAGACAGTCATCCTCAGCCTTGATAGAGATAGATAGATGAATAAAATTAATGATGTAGAAAATGAAATTGGGGGGAAAGAGCAACTTTATAGGGGACGACGGGTCATACAGGTGAGCTTATTTTTTGTCATATTTTACCTGTTACAGCTAGAGAGGAGGGGTATTTGAAATTTGAACCTCTAGGAAAATGACTTTATAAGCACCAACGTTTCCTATAGAACTGAAATCCACTAAACAGGATATGATTGTGTAATAATTTTATTACCAAGACACAGTACTGGAGACATATCTGTGGATTTAGAGAGCAAGCTCTGTGAAGTCTGCCAAACGTGCAAACACGGCTGCTCTCCCCAAGCCATTTGAAGTCAAATCTGCGGGTTCCAGTTGGGCAATGTAAGTCACTCAAACCAACGACTAACACACCTAGTGGGATACCTCAAGAAGTAGAGTCAGCTGCCTTCTGAGGCAAATCACGTGTGTGGGGCCTGGACTAGCTCCAATGGAAGGTGAGCACCATATAGGTATATTTAAACTCCTACCGGAGAGGGTGGATGGCCGTGTGATGGAGGAGACTTTGAGGGTTCAATTATTGCCTGTTCATTTCATTTTAACTGGCAGGGGTTTATGAGTTTGACTTAGAAACACTACAAATCCCGAGGGAAGTTTTTGGAAATTATTTTGGACATGTGCATATGTTGCTTTGTAAGTGCAAGGATGTGTGTGTGTGTGTTCTCGTTGGCGATCAGAGGTAAAACTGCAAGAGTTGATTGTCTTCTATCCTGTGGATCCCAGAGTTTAAACTTAGCTTATCAGGTCTAGTGACGTCTACACAATGACCCATCACACCCATAAGGAAAGTCTTAATGGGTGCTCTTTTAAATCTGTCTCTATCTGAAGCTCTGCTTAGCATGGTGCTATTCATAGCATTCCCTTGACCAAACATGGTTAACATGAACTGTGCACATTCTAATCTGAGAGATGAGTTTCAAAAAATCAAAAGCATCCATCACAGCAAAGCCCTTGGATCAAGTAGCTCGCTTTCTATAAAGGATGTTCTAAATCAAGCTTCTATTTTGGGCCATTTTATTCAATGCTTTTCTGCAGATTTATTTCTACAAAGATATTCCTCTAGTTGGTGCTGGAGTCTTCTCAGTTCCTGTCACTTATGCTGGAGCCTGGCTACATTTTCCCATGCTTTTTCTGCATTTCTTTGTAAAATAACACCCATTCCCCAAGCTCAGTATCTGTTTTTAATTTCCTGAGGACCGTATAGAATGCTGCCTAAATGAGAAACATCAGTGCCAAGGATGTAGGCAATGCCTTTAATTGATCAGATAAACATGGACCATTTAGTTTTGCTTTAACTCAGACTTCAAAGCACCATGCCGTCCATTTGCTCCATTTTGGCAGACACAGAAAGCCCGAACTCTTCAGGAGGTAAGAAAGCTATGGAAATTAGGCATCTGCCCAAAATCGAGGATGAAAAGTAAACACTTAAAGCCCATTCCAGTGTCTATTTTGAACTGAAAAGTAAAAGGATTCACGAGAACGTTTGAAGATAGGAAACAGACAATGTTTAAGATGATGGACTTGAGACCATTTCACAGTAGAGGATGTGGTCTCAGGGCCGGGAATGTTGGTCACTCCTCATTGAAGTCTCATCAGTCCTGTTGAGATGAAACACAAATTCGAGAGTCTCTTCCTCTTTTCCCACTGCCACACTTTAGCCCACAGTAGGGAAACTCGCCTGGGAGGATCTCTACACGCCCTTTTGAACTCTCATAGAGGTTCTCATATGCGTAACCATTTAAAAAAAGATTAAATTCAATTAGGCCTCATCTTTTCCTCATGACAGGCTGCCTTCAAAGACCAGTTTACTGCACTTCTCTACTCCAGTGGCCTCTGAATGCTGCCGGGCAGACACAGGGCACCTTCACACACAGGAAGAAAGGATAGGGCTGTTTTTATGCGCCTTAATCCCTGTATTTTAAGAATGGTTGGCGTGTGACTTGGTACCCCGCAGCACTACAGTGCTGCTCAGAGCCCAACTGGGCTTGTGACTACTTGGAAGTGAAACCAGAGTCCAATCTAGCCACCCACTCTTGCTTTGAGGCCCAGAGTCTCCTTGGGCATTTTTTTTACCTCCTTAATGCTTGGTGTATGGTGGGTTTTTCTCTGATTTTCTGAGTTTATCAGTAATAAATTGAAAGGACAGAGCCCTAACTTGCATAATCTGAAACAGGGGGATTGGTTTAATTAATGATCAATCATATGAGTCCAATTGACTATTTGGTTAAATTACATTTTTATTGAGAATTCCATTAAATTTGATCCAATCTACCCCTAATCCCTCTCCTCCAACCCCTGCCTTATCCCACCCACCATTTTTCCCTTCCAGCTTCACGAGCTTTGTTTCCAATCACACCAAGCCCACTCAGTGCTGCCTGTATGTGCATGGGTGTAGGACCCTCGACAGAAGCACGGACAACCTCTCTAGGATCACATTTCTGAAGGGAACTGATGCTGGTTCTGCCAGGCACCACCTGGAGTGGGCTTCATGACCCTGGTCTCCGCATCCATGCTGGGATGCTTGCTGACGGATCTTCTGCTAGTCTTGAACATGTAGTCATGGCCTCTGTGAGTCCATGTGCAAAAGGACCCCATCACACCCTGCAAATACTGTTTGCTATAGACAGCCTCTACCCTGGAGCGTATAGCCTCTCTGGTCCTTTTTCTGCGTTGATCCCTTAGGCTTGGGTGGGAGAAGGGGGCATGGGTAGATGCAGGGTTGCTAGAGATGTCCTGTCCAGAGCTGAGCTCTCCAGTCTCTTGTTCTCTGGGTGTTGACCAGTTGTGGAGTCTCTGTGTTAATCACCATCTTCCACAAAAAAAAAGTTTCTCCCGTGTGGATTGAGAGGTATATTATCCTATGTGCATAAATGTAAGAACTTAAGAGCCATTCACTCCCATGTCCATTTCACAAAATAATAGTAGTAGATGGTCCATACATTTATAAACAATATTGCATGCAATATTTACCAACCATTTCAATTCTTCAAAGAAAATCAGTATCCACTGTACATGAACAGAAGCAAGAACCACACAAAATGGTGCTGAGTCATTAGGTCCTACAGGAAATAATCATATGTAAGATTTGAGATTCGGCCCTTTTGTTTTAACTCGTGGACCATTTGTGAAAAGAAAAAGAAATATGACAGAGAGAAGCAGACATTTAAGAAGAAGAAGAAACAAAAACAAATAAAAGGAAAACGCCAGTATTTGGAGCCCTCAGCCTGGAACTAAAGGCGGTTCCTTCCCAAGAGACAAAGAAAGACACCTGCTTCTCGTCACCTTTCGCTCTATCAGCTGCTGGGATGCGCAGAACAGTGCGGTTTTTATCTTCCCATAATTGCGATGTTGCTTCAGCCAGGATGCTGTGGCATTTGGCCAAGGTTTCCCTGCACGGTTGCATTTTTTACAAAGATAAAGAAGGAAAAAGAAGAATGTTTAAAGCAACCCCTTCGTTGCTGGGCAGTGGCGGTGCACATCTTTAATCCCTGCGCTGGGATTTCTGTGAGTTTGAGGCTATCCTGGTCTACAAAGCAAGTTCCAGGATAGGCAGGGCTGTTACACAGAGATAGCCCGTCTCAAAGCAAAATAAAACAAAGCAAGCAAACAAAAAAGCAACTCCTTCAGGTTGATATACTACTGCAAGTAATCAGGAGTGCTATGCTTCTTGCCTCGCAGGCTTTTGCACTATGTGGACAGAGGGAGGCAAGGGGGTTGTCAATGATTTTTCAGTTTTTGTTTCTTCACTGAAGTGAGAGTGCCCTATAGTCGAGTTTATTCGTTTCATTTTTCATTGGTTTGATAGTGCACACT